>QQSS02182650.1:0-28963 GCA_003687565.2 Craspedacusta sowerbii
GGGTTCATTGGAAGGGAAATAGATGTGACGGCAATGTGTTAACTAAGCAGAAATCTTAACAATAGGTGTTCCAGAACCAGCTTACTCGGACTTAAAAATAGTTATTATTAAATGTACAAAAGCTTATTGTGGTGTGCTAACTCGAAGAATTCTTACAAGTAGTAATTATGGATATGGTCCAGAATGTCTTCCTCATTGTCTACTGTAGCGTCTCCGACAGTAAGAGTGGTGATCGTGTTATTTTCTTGCTGTTGTTTCTCAAGGTTAAAGAAGTAGGCTGTCGGTTTCTCATGCTCCTGTTTGTATTGCACTCTAGTTCGTGTGAAAATAACTGTTTTTTTTTTGGCCTCGATGTCCATAATCTCTTGTTCGTACTGACGCACGCAGTCTGGGTTAGGGTGTGTTTTTTGCTGTTCCTGTTATATGTCTCTATAGAGTTTATTGAGTGTCTTATTTTCCTTAAGTCTTTTCTCCTTAGCGTAGGTTATGGTTGCGGTTTGTAATCAGGCCTTCATTTTATCCCACCAGTCACTAATAGAAGCAAAGAGGTGTTTTTGTGTGCCCTAGAAGTCTAGGTAGGCGTTGAGGTATGCCATATAGGCCTGGTCTTGAAGCAGGCTTACATTGAGCTTCCATCGTCCTGGACCTCTGTTTGGTAAAGTAGGTATATTTAGTGTGACTAAAAGTCCCCTGTGGTCCGTATTGGGGATAATGCAGTGTTTGAAGTAGCTGATAATGTGGTCAAGCGGGGTATATATGCGGTCTATCCTACTAACCACCCCAGCAGAGTTTGACCAGGTGTAGCCTTCAGGTGTCGGTGTTTGACAGGCCAGGCATCGCATATGTTTAGGTTTGCCATTAGGCGTGAGAGGGCTTTTGTCCCTTTAAAGTGGTCGGTAGTTATAGGTGGGGTTCTATCTTGTGGTCGTTTAATCATGTTAAAGTCTCCTGCCAAGATCGCCTGAGCGTCAGGGAAGAGGTATTCTTGTATGTTTAAATAGAAGCTTTCCCGCTTATGGGGTTTTGTAGGCCCATATATGTTCAGGACCTGGTATGGCTTGTCCGAGATTCGCATTAAAATGTTGAGGGCGCGACCAGATCTGTCGGCTAGGAAGGCTTCCGGGTTAATATTAGAATTTTTGCCAAGAAGGGTCGCACCTCCGCAGGTAGCCCTACCTGTAGATGCGTTTACAGGGCCATGGTGCCAGTAGGATGCTCCCTCCCATTCCTTGGCCCACTGTTGGGCCAGGTCTGGGGTGGAGTGCATTTCCTGTATTAGGAAGATGTGCGCATCGGTGTTGCGCAGGGATTGGAGGATTGAGCGACGCTTGGAATGATCATGAAGACCATTGACGTTCAGAGAGAGAACGCGCAGAGCGCAAACGCTTCGGGTAGCCATAGTGACTATTGCTTTCGTGGCGTGGATTGGAGGGAAGACTGTGGTTAAAAAGATGTCAGGGATGGGTTGGGTAAAGGTTGGGATTGGTGTTGCTGTTTGGTCAATGGGCGGTGGTAATGGGTTGGTCGTGAGGGGTGGGAAGTCAACTTTGGAAGCGATTTCTAGGGTGGCGGATGCGAATGCGAAAGTGTGGTCTAGGGCGGGGACTACGGCGTCTTTCTATGTACTTTGGAAGGGGTATCAGGGGCCGGTGGGCTGAGTGATCGCGGCGCCGGTCTTTTAACGGAGAGGTCTTCTTTGTGATGGTTAAGGGTGGTGATCGTGTGCGGCGCAAAAGCGCAGATAGCTGCTATCTGCTTGAGCGGCGTGCCGCATTCTGGACCGGTAAGAGGTGCGTCATTTGCCACTATCTGATCGAGTGGTACTTCGTTAGGTGGGTTTATTGAAGTGTGTGCTGGGTCGGTCACCATTATCTGATCGAATGGTGAGGACGTGCCAGGCGACGTTTGGATGGCAAGGTGCGACACTCCAAAAGGCAATGGACTTCTTATGTTCTTCGGGCAGCATGGAGATTCTTCTATATGCCCGTAGTCGTCGCAGTTGGCGCAGTACGTCATTGGGCATTGATCTGTCGTGTGGCCGATGTTCTGGCAGTTGGAGCAGGTTGCCCTTGATGGCTGACCTGTATATAACGTAGGAAAGGCATGTCGGGCTTCCGCTCCAATCCAAATCTCATCTGGGATAGGATTTTCATTGCGATTTCGTAAGTAGACGACCCTTGTTCTGGTTTCATAATTTCTACCCTAGAGGGGTTTGTATTGGCGGTCAACTCTTGTAACTTCGCCGTATTTGCTCATTGCCGTAAAGATGGCTTCCGAGGGGAATTCGGTTGGGACTTTCTAAAGAGAGACTGCAAGGTCTCTTGCCATCATTGGCTCCATAATGATAAACTTTCCGTTTATGATGAAATTACATGACATGATCTGTGGAACTAAGTTGGTGGCGGTCGCGACTGTGTACCAACAGCGTATGTCTGCGTCATAGCCAAAGGACTGAATATTTTGGTTTGACGAAATTTTTTGGCGTATGAGTTCGGAACCCAACTCTTCCTCCGTAATAAAAGTTTGGAATTATAAAGATGATCGTACGTGGGTTTAACAAAGCTTCTTTAACTTGGTCCTCAAGTGCCAGCTTGGTGGTGGAAGCGTACGATCGCTCAGATTTTGCGTTTTGGCCTGTGACTGGTTTAAAGTCAGTCATGCAAAAGGTTTTTCTTTCTCTTGCTCGTCTTGGCTGTGCTGGATGTCGGGCTGAGGGCTGGTTTCTGGGACGAATGAGTGATAAGGGGTTTATACGGTTGGCTTACAGTCACTGTATTCTAACGCGGTTGCCTACGATAGGGTACTTTATGCCATTGGACATCAGCGTGACTAAGAGCGGCGACATCGGGCAGCCTTGCCTTACACCTCTTGTTATATTAATAACAATCTGGAAAGTGTCCGTTATTTTGTATTTGACTAGTAATATCTTTATAAAGTATATGTATCCAGTTTCTAAAGAAAGGGCCAATATTACATTTAATAAGGATCTTATCCAGAAATTTAATGTTGACTTTGTCAAAAGCTTTTTCTTGGTCGACAGTAAGGATGTACGTCTGTCGTTTCTTTTGTTTAGCGTGGTAAATGATGTTTCTAGTTAGCGTGAGGTTAGACTGAATAGTGCGTCCTGGGACTCCGCATGTTTGGTCCGGTGACAGAATGTGATGTATGGTCTTTTTCAATCTGTTCGCGAGCGCTTTTGTGATAATTTTATAGTCTGTACAGAGAAGTGATATCGGCCTACAGTTCGTGATATCATTTCTCTGTCCCTTTTCTTTAAAAATTAGGGTTATAATTGCTAAGGATTGGGTCTTTGAGAGACTTTGCAAAAAGTATATTTCGTTTGCAACATCTATAAAGCTATCTTTTAAGTCACTCCAGAATGTATAGTCAAATTCTACTGGAAGACCGTCTATCCCTGGGGTCTTATTGGGTTTCATTTGTAGCAGGGCAGTAAAAAAATTCCTGAGTCGTAAAGTCTTTGTCCAGGTGACTTCTTTGTTCTATAGGTAGCGTTCGTTTGATATGTGAGATTAGCCAGTCTTGGTCTTCGTTATTCGTTTTCTGTTCGGTATATAGCGATTGAAAGTACTCGTGTGCTATACTTAAAACTCTTTCTGTACCCTTAACGCTGACGTCGTTTTTGTCAGTTAGTTCAGTAATCGTGTTTGCGGCTTTCCTTTCTCTAAGCTTAACAAGCTACACCAAGCTTTCCTAATAACTAGTCGTTGAAGAATTTTTAGTACAGTCGAATACTGCCAATTTAGAATATGCGTGACAAACTTGGGATGATCAACTTATTTCAACTCGGCAGCCATTGGAAAGATGATTAAGTTTTTCGTGATTCCACGGCCTTTGCGTCTCGAGGATGACACAGGTGTTTCGCATTGTTTTTATTGCGTTCAGGTTTTTTAGCTTTATGCTTAGATAAAATAAAATAAAACAACATAAAAAGAAAAATCTTCTGACCTTCTGCCTTGCCACTTGCCTTGGTGCACTCCTTACGAGTTATTATTGTTATAATCGGTGCGCCATAATTCTTCGGATTTCGATTGGGTATGTTAGCATTGAAATATTATCGATATTGCTTGTGGTTGTATCGAAGTGCGAGTTTCGCTTGGAATATGGTAGGATATCCTTGGTTTGTTTTACCTTATCGCTCGAGTGCTGTGACGGTATCCAAGTGCGAGTTTCGCGTGGAATATGTTAGGATATCCCTGGTTTGTTTTACTTTGTCGCTCGAGTGCTGTGGCGGTAGGGGAAGCTAAATAAGCTACTCCTTCAATAGATCGGTGCTCACTGGCGTAAAGTGAACGACGTGAACGCGTTGTGCGATCTTTGTAGAGAACTGTGTATTGTTGAACTGTGTCGACAGGCAGGCAAGCAACCTACTTCTTTGTTATGCCTTCGCGATTTGTCAGATTAACGGATTTATCAGATTGACGGATTGATATATTTCATTTTGGGTCATTTTTTATTTTATTGTAGTTGCTGTTTTCCAGAAGTATAAAGCCTGTTTGTTTTGGTGCTTTTTCTTTGCGCACAAAGTGTTCGGCAATTTTTGGATGTTATGCCAGAAATTGATTTGACGGTGTTACAGGCTTCTTAATAATTTTAATTTATTGAACTGACAAAACTAAGAAAATGTGTTTTCGAAATCACAATGTCTTATTCCTGATCATCAGGCATGTCTGTTTTCTTTGACTCGCCTTCGGTCACCTCCTGCTCATCTGCTCCTGAAACTCGGCCGTTAAAAAAGTAGGCCTTGAGAACGAATGCATAAAGCACCGTTGAGTCAGTCTTAATACTTATCTTCTCGACTGCATCTTCACGTTCAGAAATCTGAGCGACACGTTGTGATGAGGAAGCAACCTCGCATCGATGCCTGGACGCAGGAATTTAACGGTGCAAGTTATGCCTTAAACTGAATTATATAAGTTAAGTTAATTATTAACGTTTTTCGTTCAAGTGTTGGAAATCGCAATTATATCAGAATAAGAACGTCTATCCTTTTGAATTTTTAAGAGTTTAAAAAGAGATACTTTGGCCATGACATTTGAGGTATACGAGATGAGTTGGTGGTCATATCACTAGGTCAACACACGTTAGCAATTAGCAAATCACGCGGCTTGAGGTAGGCAAAAATTAAACAAATTGCAGAGCCATAAACCCAGAAGCAGAAGTGTGCAAGTATTCCTGAGGGTAGACATCGGTCATGCAAGTCAGTGAGTTTCAACGAAAAGTTTAGACAACCTTGTAAAGCTATTCGCGATTTGCATGAGTTTAGTACTCATAATGGACACGGATCTGTAATCAAAGATTTGAATGAATCACATGTTGTTCACACAATGTTCCACGCAGTTATCTATTTTCAATGGTTTCATGTTAGCAGGCTTGGCATGGTCGACGTCGTCAGAGTTTTCCCTTTGCTCAATTCAGCGTTAGTGTCGGCTGCTAAATTCGTTCCAGTATAATTATCTCTTAATTAAGTGATAGTAAGTAGTGGCTTCCGATAAAAATACTATTTGCCTGGTCTTTAGGGCAAGCTATTTAAACAGTCCTTAAATAGTGTTTAAATAGTATTTACGATTTAAATAATACCCAACACCGTTGACAGCACAATCGCAATATCTTATACTTTAAAAAATGTGTGTGCAGAAGATCGTGCTTCCCATCTCTTGATTTAAAATATTTCTGAAATGTCAGGTCGCTTAGTTACTCAAACATGGTAAACATGTGGCAATTTTACATTTCAAATTTTCGCTAGACAATACTATCCTAAACTAAACCTCATTTGATCAATGTTCTTCAAATATGACGAAAAGATAGCGTAAATCCTTACACGTCTCTCCGCCAGGATTCACTTGCTATTCAACCTTTGAAGTCTTCCAAGTAAACTTGAGTTGCTTTTCTTTCGTCCTTCAAACATAATGCAAACGTTGAAACTTAATCGAATATCTAAGCAATCCAAGCTAAGAATAATCACATTTTCAGATCATAATACACCAATTTAAGACTTATTCGTGCATTCCGATATATTCAAACTTGAAGAAGCTATCATATTAAATTCAAGCTTATTTATTCATGATTGGCATCATAAGGGACTTCCTCTTGCATTTCAAGAATTTTTCCAAATCTACTCGTCTAAGAAAGGCATTCAAGCTAATGACTTATCAAATACCAATAACTTGGACTAAAATATACGGTATTAATAACACCAAACATCAAGGCGCTGTCCTATATAATCAGCTAAGCGACCTTAAAATAAATAATTCCAATGTAAAGGCCGCCTATAGAAAGGAAATACGAACCCGAATTCGAACTATGTTGTATTGCTTTAAATGAACACTTCCTTTTGGTGGACACGGAAAGTGATCGCTTTCATATACCGAGGAGCCGTATTTTATAGCGATGGAGATCTATTTTTCAAAGCGATATAAATTCAAAACCTTTGATTTCAATGTTGTAGCGATATCTACGGTCAAAGCCTCCGATGACCCTAGCATTTTTGCCCAGGCATTCGACTATGGTGGCACAATCCGAATTCGCTTGCATCACTTCATTTTGAAAGTAGCGGTGAGATTGGCGCGCACATGAAGTAGCCGATCGGCATTGATGACAATCCCTCCTGCCTTTTATCATACGCCAGGTGGTCCTCTATCGGTCAGTCGCATTTCTGCCCGACCAATGGCAGTTTCTTCTTTTTTAAAATGACCATATGTGGTAGTTTTGCTTGACCGCAAAACTTTAGAATAGAAGTGACAACCTATTCATCATTCCCTTTGTCACGTGTCGGTATAGTTGTTCTTTTTTCTTCACAATATGTTTCACAGTGGTGAGACCTCATCAAAGGTGGTAGTATCGTTGGGCACGATCTTTCTCCTGCAGAACGCGCGGAAGACGAACCGCCTTTATCTGTAAGCGTAGCCAGTTCTTGCATCGCTGGATCGAAAAATGATGCCATTTCATTAAACCAAAAGCGCTTCTTTGAAACGGGTAGACCTACCTGTCTTGTTCTATCGTTTTTCCCTTAGTCAATTGGTGAGCATAAATTCGCTTTGTTTTCTTGCTTTCTCTACTTCAGAACAAAGGATTCTTAAAATGGCATTTTATCTGCGGTCTGCGATACAAAAGTATGCTTGGAAGCATATTTGTTGTATAGACATACTTGATAACTTGTATAGTTGTTATATTGGTCTCCTACTGCAGACGCAGGAGATTTATGCGTACGTGCTGTGAGTATTATATGAATAACCTTGCTTGGCTTCTGCTTCACGCGTACATAGTGCACGCATTATGTTCCTGGTTTAGAAAAACCATGCCAATTTTGTAACATCTGTATACCGTGATAATTGCACTATAAGGCGCACATATCGGTTTTAAAGTTTCTAAAAGATTGGTCATGGGCCTTATCATCTCGTGCGTCTGTTTCGTAGACAGACTTAACAGAAGATTCTTGAGAGAAACAAATTTTGATATAAAGACGGAGATCTTTAATCTCTATAACAAGTACTGTAACCTAATTGTAGTACTGTTGCAAAAAAGCGAGACATTACATTTCCGGGACTATTTCCAAAAATATAGCAGCAACCTAAAAGAAAACGTGGGCAGGCATTAAGTCAATCATCGCGTTTTCATCAAGGAAATCGCATCAGAATCCGGAAATCCGTGTCAAACGGTTCAACGTTAACAGACCCTAAAGACGTGCCCATGAACGAGTACTTCTCGCCTATTAGCAAAAGTCTCGACGCAAAAATACCAAATGCAAGACATGAATTTAATTATTATTTAAAGTCCAATGTCAGCAGTAGCATGTTTCTTTCTAAAACGACCTGTTTGTAGGTCTCACGGGTCGTCGTTGTGCATAAGTCAAGTTCATTTGAATTGCGTTCCAAGTATCGCCCTATTTCCTTACTTTAAAACATGAGCAAAATGTTCGAGAAAGTCATGCACGATCGCTTCTACTCGTACCTTGAGAAATTTAATATGATTTATGACTTACAATTCGGCTTTCGATAAAACCATTCCACAAATTTTGCACTTGTTGACCTAGTAGAACAATTCAAGCGAAACCTCGATAAGGGTAAGTTTACTTGCAGTGTCTTCCTCGATCTAAAAAGGCGTTTGACAAAGCTTTTCACAGATTTCTCCTTAAAAAAACTCGAGCATTATGGTAACAGAGGAACCATAAATAATTGGATCGCGTCCTTTCTTGAAGGCCGTAAACAGTTTGTTGCGATTGAATCAGATCATTCCACCATCCAGTCCATTGAATGCGGGGTCTTACAAGGCTCTGTGCTAGGCCCACTTCCGTTTTTAGTCTGTTTAAATGACTTGCGGCACTGCCTCTCGCATACTTTAACTCGTTGCTTTAGGCCAACTAATAGAAAGATAAAATTTAGGCTCGTCACTTCCATTGGAGGTACAAAAGTTATTTTTATTGGAATAAGTGAAATACTTTGGGTAATCATTAATTCGTTTTTGACGTGGAAACCGCACATTACCGAGATATCTAAAAAAACTTACTAAAGTAGCAGCTTTACTATGAAAAGAACGACACTTCGTCCCATTCAATACTCTAAAAAAGCTATATTAATGTATGTTTCATTGCCATTTGAACTATGGTTCTCTCGTCTGGGGCTTTTCCATCAAAACCGATCTGCAAAGACCATATCACATTCAAAAACGGTTTGTAAAAATTATCACCTTTTCTGATTTCAAAAAGCCTTCGTCGTACTTGCAAATACCCAAGCTTGAGGATCTAATCAAAGTCAACAGATACTTGCTTATGCATGATTGGAAAAATGGTATTTAGATTCCTTTTTAGAATTGACTTGCCTCACAGGAACAACAGAAGACAGTCTTGGAAAGCTGCATGTCCCGAAAACTAGCACTGTTAAATACGGCGACAAATCATTATCAGCCGCCGGCCCGCGTATCTTTAACAAAGCTATGGACGTCGGAATGGAACTTAGCGTTAGAAGAACACAGTTCAAAAGTCAAGTGCTTGCTTTACTCACTGCGAAGTACTAGTAAGGAGATGAAACAACAGCCAAGCAGTCTTAGTATTGACATTTAGTCAGTACTAACAATACGCATTATATAAAGATATCAATCATACTGCATGCTCCGCACGAATCGAAACTTGTTCAAAGATCTACCGTCAAAACTACTGGCCTTCTCTCTCGAACCGATCTACTTCGCGACAAACTGGTACCGTGCCCAGTGAAATGGCGACACTAAAATCACTCGAAGTCGGCCTGTGGAGCGCAAAGTGCTGGTCTGCAGAAACCATGTATCTAATTTATGAATGTCTTAAAATGCCATCAACTTACGATTTAAAGTTGGAAATTGAATTATTACCTAGCAGAATGATCTATTACAGTTGCATTTCATCTCTGTTTTAACTAAGTCTGACCTTCCATTTCTGGAGAAGCATTAATGTTAGAAATACAATTTCTTTTCACCAACGTGAAATTTGATCTGACAAAGCATACGGTAAAACCACAACCATACTACAGAAGACAAGCTGAAGTAGCACGGTGAGTTAGCACGTTTCACGAACTTGTCATTTCTGACAAAGAAATACAAAGATGATAAGCACTTCCCTCGACTGCAGCGCCAAGTTCGGAACATCGCGTTGAAATGGAACTCGATGCATTCTGATTATAAGCCCGACCTCCACATGAATTCGAAAGAGAGGCGACATAATATGAGCATATTTTATCGGACAATCTACTCCTTCAATATATTTTGGAGGAGGATTTCTCACGGATATAATTAGAAGATTCTAAAAGTTTGAATAAATTTGGACCAAATGTTTATCGATGATCGAAAAAATTGAAACGTTTATTGTGTATTTTACTTTTTAAAATGACTTGCGCAATTGATTCTGAGCTCTCCAACTAAAAGATTTCACATATCAATGGGTCTGGCACAATGACAGTGTACAAAATCCCTGAATGGCGATACCTTCCTAGCGCCGAAGAAACGGCTCCCTTGGGCACCAAATATTAGCTTCTTCGTTTGCCGTGACCTGGTTCGAACCTGGGTTAATGCGGCCACAACGCAATGCACTAACCATTATACCGTTACGGCTATTGCTCAACTATGACAAGTCTGCATAAACCTTCTTATGTGTGCATTGATAACCTCCTCACCTAAGGAGCAGTGTACATATATAAATATTGACTAAATCGCAGAAGTGCTATGATAGAAAGGTAACTATTTGAATAAAAGGTTATAAATCTGTGAATTACAGTCACTTTGGGTGTACATAAACGAGTTCCTAAAGTACGCTCTTGGTGCGCTGAAAGCTCTTGGGTCATCTGCTAAATTAGAGATCTAGTGTATAGACGTTCCGCAATCCCTTCTAATGTGTGCAGTGATACCCTTCTGACCTACAGAGCAGTCAACAAACTTATAAAAAATATGGACTAATTTGCAGCAATAAGTTCACGTCTACTGTTGAATGTAAGTGACGCCTGTAAAAATCTTCTAATGTGTGCATTGATACCCTTCTGACCTACAAAAGTATATAAAATATGGACTAGTTTGCAGCAATAAGTGTTGTCATAAAATTGAAAATGTTTTTATGGGCTATTAGAATTTCACTTAGGGTATACATGAATGAGTTTATTAAGTTTGATTGTGAGTCGCTAAGAGGTTCAGGCTAATCTGCGAAACAATTGATCTAGTGTGTACACATTTAATAATCCCTTCAATTTTGGACGTAGTTGCTACAAACCAAATCATTACCTCGAAAATGTTTTATTATCAATGAACTTCAATTCCTGTTTATCTATGTCAGACCATCTGGAAAACCAGTACAGCTCAAAATATAAGGTCTTTTAATAAAACTAGAAGTTGATCTTACAATCTGCAATGGACACTGCAACCATATTTAATAATACCCGCTCTATTAGCACAATAGCTTAGCAGTTTCCCGAATATGTCAGTACTGAAAAACAAAACGAAGATCAGAAGCCCTGGCCTCGACGGCAGACAAAAATTTGGACACTTATATCTACTGCGGGAGAGAGGCAACGCAATGCGACCATATTTCAATGCATTATTCGCGCTTTGGTCGCTTTGTTTGGCGTAAGATTTGACTCGGATCTACGTGGATGCTTCTAAACCTTCTAATTCAGACCATATCTTTTTCGCTGATTGAAAAAATTGAAAGGTTCCATGTGTATTGTTTTCTTTAAGTGACTTCCCCACAGGATTCTCTTTCCTCCAACTAGCACGGCCTCATATGCAATTCGTTCTGCAACAATGATGCGCAGTAACCCTGGAAAGCTATACATTTCATGCTGCAATAGCGTACGATTCCTTCCGTGCTCAAGATCAGCTGGCAAAACCTATATGCAAACCTTGATTAATGCGATCAAAATGAAGTGAACTAACCACTGAACTAACATGGCATTTATTCAACAGAAGCCTTGCCTAATAATGCTTCTCTTGTCGTGAATTGATACCTTTTGGTCCTGCAGATCAGTTCATGTAAGAATCAAATATTGATCGACTTTAGTCAATTAGTGCTATCATGATAAGAAAAGTCTGTAAATGGAGAATCACAAATCGACACTTTACAGTCCATTAGGGTGTATGTAAATAACTCATTTAAGTCTTCCTGTGGTACGCTAGGAACTCCCGCATACCTTTTAAAGAGATAAGGGCATCAACTTCCAAGTCACAGAGTCACATAAGAGGAAACAAATTAGGATGCAATGGTTAGCAATCGCTTTATTGCTACCTTAATGATTTTTTGCCGTTTTGATAAATTTTTCCTGTTAAAGCACCTTTTCGCTCATCCACTTTCACTGTCATTATTTTGATTTCTTATGTAGTAAATTACAATGTGGTAAGTTACACGTTCAGATAACCGTGAATCCTGCTTTCACATCACAAACCTCTTAGGTTAGTGGGTATTCACCATGTGCGGAAAATCACCAAGTTAAAAAAAACTATAACAGACTTATAACCAAAATTGGCAAATTACTAGCCGTTTGAAACTCGGACCAAGGAAAATCGCAAAATTGAAAGTAAATAACAACTGAACCTAGAAGATATGATTAAATGATGTAAAAATTTTGAAAACGCGCTGATAGCTTAATAGACGCAAATATACTGGCATCAATAAAAATTGTGATGACTCAGCTGTCCTAAATCCTTTCCTAATTTAAGTTTATCAATAAGACCTAACCAGACCGTCTTTCCTTAGCTTCTTCTTTAGACACGATCTGATCAAACTGTAGTAGAATGGCCGAACGCTTTAGTTTCTGAGTTGCCTACAGTGTAGCTCCACGTCCATTCTAGTTTTGGACTTGGTTGTGAATACAGAGGCAAGGCCTGATTTACAAAGAAGTATGTAGTTTTGCATTGACATTAGAAGTAAATCCTGAGCCAGCTGATCGTTATAATTAATGCCACATTTAAAAAGTTGCTATAAACAGAGAACCATGTGCGTTAGCAAGAAGTCGCACCTTTGACGAACGAGTCAAGGTAAAGCGGAACCACAAAGTTATCACTTAAAGAATTTGATTGGGATGCACTGCATTGTCGAAGATTAATTGAAATCTTTGATCGTCTGTACACAGTAATCGAAGCCTTAGCAAAATTGACAAATTTAGTTATATTTCAGAAGCCTTTTGCGAGAAGCAGCGGCTGCAGGGTTATCCCTAACAGAACAAAAGCATGATGACGCCTTGGAGTTACTGAAAGCCATTTTGGAAAAAGATCGTGTTAGGGAGTAAATTTGTTGACGTAGTGTTACCGCTCGAGCTAACGTGTAGCGCAAATCATGCAGGTCGTCTTACGGAGATCTATGTTGAGGTTCTATCTGCAAAAATTCAAGGCTTTGAGAATCGATTCCTCTCAGCTTGGGCCAGTTATGACTCCTATTATTCTATATGAACACCCACCAAAATCGGTTGGAAGTTACAGGAAAAAGAATATCCGAGATTCCAAATTTTCACGAGATATAAAACAACTTTTGATAGATATCGGCGTGGGAGTAATGTTTTAATGCAATGAGTTTGGAAAGCATACCTCACTTTTTGTTCGGCCGCGAAAGGGTTTCTGGCCCTTCAGTCTCTACCGTCAGATCGCAAGCTCGTCTGGAACCAGTGCGGAAATTTTGTGGGCAGCGTCGCAAAATCTTGCAGTGTAGAATGCTAACACGTCGTTCGAAGTTTTTCTACTTTCATTGTAAACAGCGACACAATTCTGCGTTGTTTGAATGAAAGGGCCTGCTGAAGAAACTGCCGCAAATGGTCAAGAATACCGGTAACCAAGCCCATAATGCCCGATTCATAATTCGGAGACGCTTTACGCATGACGCAAATTTTTCCCGCTTCCATGCTCTAATCCTTGCCGGCTCCAATGGAATGTGCGCGGAACAGTTAACTCCCACCGGTATTTCCGCGAACGTCGTTATTTCGATTGGAATGCCTGCGCACAAAGTTAGCGAACGTTGGCAAAGTGCGAGGACTATAAATGGATGCGAAACTGAGTTAGAAGTCATCTGTAATGCTCGACGCGTTGGCAAGATGCCAGAGCAAGAGCTACGCGGCGGTTTGGCTGTCCTTTAACCCCTCGTCCGTTATTAGACGAGCGACTACGCGTAAGAAGTATGAGCTAGACGCAACAGTGCAAGCATTATTTTGAACGCAGCGCATTCAGTGCTTTTGCAGACTGCAGCAACCTGCGTGTGAGACGCCACGAATTTGGCAGTGCATCATAAATGTCATACATATATAGAGAATTTAGCAAAAACGTTAAGTCTAAGCCAATTGATAAGAAAGGGTTTACAGTTCAGGGGTTTGGGGGGATTCATAAGAACCTTTCGGGGTAGGATGTGGTGGAATATGATGTGATAGCACGCGACTCGAGAAAATTAGAATGTCTTTATATCCAACAAGTCAAGTATCAAAGCGCCATTGCAAGGGCGAAAAAAAAGCCTTCTCGAGAAAAGGCTTTCCCTTCCGAACGTTGAAAAATTATCAGAGCATAACTGGCTGATTTGGAAAATTCAAATGCGTTTGAATACGTTCAAACTTTAGAATGTTCGTTCTGGTGAAGAGCAGGATGCTGAATCTCCGGAAAATGTTTGTTGTTCAGAAGTTGAACTGGTTAGCTAGCTACAATATAAAACTACAATAATACAAAAATGTATGCGAAATGTGTTGTTCGTGTCGCAGGGGCGAAATCAATACTGCTGAAGACTGTTTCGACCGAGAAACTTCACTTGATATCGCAATCGTCCTTGCTGACTCCGAAGTCCTTGTGGGATGAACTCGTATTGAATTTCGAGCGACCTTTCTTATTAAATAACCTGCAACTATTGGCAAGATTATTTGATGTTACTGTCTCGGTTGAAACTGATGTAGAGAAATATTTAAAGACGATTCAGGATTTGACTAAGCATTTATGTGCCTTAGGTAAACCTATTGAGTGATATGCACGTAGCATTATTATCACATGACTTACCTCCAGATTTAGTTCCATTACGCGTTGATTTTGTAGCTAAGGGGTTTATTACTTGATCTGAACTGCTTGAAGCTAATCGTTCCATTAACAAGTTCGTGTCAGTTTCAAATGCTCATCAATCTGTCCGCATAAACCCAGGAAGTTTAATGGCAATTGTTTTGGTTGTGGGAGGATAGGGCAAGAGTACAAGGCATGTCCTACAAATCCTTTTGTTGTAGAGAAGCCAGAAACAACGAAGAAATCATTAAGGAACTTTATGAGAATGGCCGAAACAAGATGCCAAAGCTGGCAAAAGTTTAAGCTGGATTTTCATATCGAGAAAATTTTGCGCGGACTAACGGAACAATAGGTGACAGTGATTGATTGCAGCCTTATCAGCACGGAATCTCTTCCGTACCACTCTGTCCGGCAGAGTTGACCCGAATCCAACTTTGAGCGTATTTCTCGGGGCGCACTTTCAAAATGGGCTAATCAGCATTTAGCAATCGTAGTAATTTGGCGGCAGTTCAGCAATTACCGTCCGCGGAAAATTTTCCTAGTAGCCTAGTCATCAGAATATTTTCCGCGGACCAATTAGCGTCATCTTTTCGTCCGTTGTGTCCGCAGAAAATTTTCTGAGTACGGAAATCCAGCTTTACTTGTTGTTCAATCCGATACAACGATAACAGAATCCGATGATTCACTGCACATTTCTCCGTGAAGGGAATTGCTTACCAATAATGTGCAATTAAGAGTTTCTGAATATGTGGCGCTTGGTAACGGAGATTCTTGTAAAGCTGTTGGCGCAGTACGATTGCAGTTTGTGTGGTGGAAGTCAAAGGAAGATTTTCTTAACTGATGTCTTGTTTGTTCCCGGTTTGACTAATAACTATTTTGCTGTTTCGGCTGCCACCCTTTATGGTAAATCGGTACATTTTGAGAGTGATGCTTGAAATATACTGTGCGATGATAATTTAGTGCTTAAGGGACATCTTATAAGCTGCAAGTGGTGTCTGGATAGTTTAGAAAGCTATGCTTGTTGTCAGGAATTGCTCCATGATTGCACAAAAATGTTTCTGGTTGCTCAACCGGAAGCATGACTCAGGAAGTAAGTATCTCTTCATGTAAGTATTTATGAAATCGGGTGATATTTTGGGGGATCTTAACCCATTTTTACTGCTGTAAG
Organism: Craspedacusta sowerbii; assembly: GCA_003687565.2. Classification (NCBI taxonomy): domain Eukaryota; kingdom Metazoa; phylum Cnidaria; class Hydrozoa; order Limnomedusae; family Olindiidae; genus Craspedacusta; species Craspedacusta sowerbii. The sequence continues at coordinate 15,656 of QQSS02182650.1, forward strand.
GAAATTACCTGACAAAAACGGAGATACTATTGAATTAATTGACGAGTTAGTACATTTTTGGTGTGGATGATGTGGAGATGCGGAGATGTGCTGGACGAGTAAAGTATAAGAGATATACGTGATGGGATAGAAGCCGGTGGCTATCCCTGGTCAAAGAGGGCGAGCTACCTTCGGTGAAATTTAAGTAAGTGTTAGGTGCATCTAAGGTTACTTGAAAAACTTAAGCTTATGGCTAACCATTTCCTTAAGGAGAGCTGCGCGACCCTGTGGGTGTTTTTTAGAGGGAAAAAATCTGGTAGATTATCCGTTTCTTATATATTATTTTTTCATTAAGATGTATCTATTCTCTATCGAAAACATTGCAATTATTTGATGAAACACTTCTTTATGCATACAAATTGAAAAGATGCTATTAATCCAGTTTACTTGCTTCCGGGCAGCATATTTCGATTGCGATGTTTGTCGACTTGTGTGGGGTTAAATTTTGCTCTCATCTGATCATTTGGATCAGCTACCCACCGAATAGCGACTATTTCTTATTGTTAGTTTGACATTGCAGCCTGCAGCTAGCCTGTCATCTTCGTTCGGCATAATGCACACATCCCAGTAAGAACATACCTGTTTTTTGTGCTGACTGATCGTAAGCGCGGGTTTGAATTTTGAATAGCTGTGATGCGGATGAAGGAACCCGAGCTTAGCTACTCTTCATTTTCTGATAAGTAAGGCTTTATCTGTCTTTCTCTGTATTGCCTTCATTCCTTTAAAGTGTTATTAGCAACGCATGCAACACTTCTGCATTTCTCTCCATTCCATTCTCAACTGTAGTTACTGTTATATAAATATATCTAGCCCTCTCCAGTCATTTATGTCTTTTCATTCATCGCTGTCTTCTGCTGAATAAGCAACCGTGAGCTAAACTTTCTCGTTCAAATTCTTTTTTGTGTCCAATCGTTTCAAAATCAATTTTTGATACTTCCAGGAAAGAAGGCCAATGCCACCATCTTACACGAGCTTCATATATATTTTGCCATATCTGAGCAAAGTTCATCCCCCCCCCCCCCTTCACATCCGTACCATGCTATGAAGCTTGCTTGGGACTTGATAAATCTTACATTGTCGGGATTCTTATGGTCCAGTTTTTCCTTATTTTTGTTAATGACAACAATATCTTTGCCCAACATCCAATTGCCAGTCCTCTGTGTACTTCTGGGGTGCTATTTCCATCTGCCGTAAAGGTTGTTCCCAAATGAGCTTACCCTGCTTGTTGCTCACCATAAGCTGTTGTTACTTGTTCCTGATGCCATGATGTTTGATTTCCACTTGCATGTATGCTTAGGTGTCGTAAATTCCCAGACCTATGTACCCATATGACCAATTATTGCAGTTCATTCTCCGATGTGGCAATCAATACTGCATCATCAGCGTATCACAGACTATACTTTATATTATACGCGTACTGATAAGTCTACCCTCAATAAGGAAAACCCTTTTTTCTGGCCATCTACTATTATATATAATATATATTTAACAGACACAGAGTATGTGACCCTGTTGAACTTCACTTATAACTTTAAGCAGATGCTCCAACTTATTTTTTTGGCAGTTGATTGTTGCTTGATACTAAGTTAATTTCTTATATCCAGAATATGGAGAAGAAAATCCATGACAATTTGTGTTGTTAGTTGCCATGAATAGAAAGGTCCACATGCAAATGTAAGTATGATAGTGAGTGAGTTATTCTGTTAGCTGGAATAAGTGTTAATTTAATGTTTTTGAATGCTTCCACCAGTTGTTGTTATACTTAGCAACATAAATGCAAAATTCTCTTTAATAGAAGTTTTGTTGCTTAAGTTCCTCTTTTTGTTTTTCTTTTTGTAGGGTTTTGAAGAATTGAAGCATCACTACTTTCTGAATTAAATGGATCTATGTTGGTCGCTTTGAGAATCAAGTTTTGAGAATGGGGTTGCAGAAAAAAACAGGTTGACTGTGTTCAGAGAATCTATGTTTGCTTTGGTTGTTGTTGTGATTTGATATCAGAAAGAGTTCATTGCATTTGGAAAAAGCTGTTAAATTGTGCAGCTCGTGAAGTAATCCGTCAGCTGGAAACTAGCTGTCTTTCTTTGCTGATGTGGTTGATCCGAAAAGATGATGCTGTTTACAATTTTTTCCGTCCACAGTAAATGGCATTGGCATTGCATAGTACACAGAAAAATGCTGTTGTGTATGTGCTACATTTCGTGTTTCATAGCTTCTGTTTATTTAAAATTTTGATTACTTTGTTTTGGTTGAATTTATTTGTTCCCCCATTAAGCTCTTGTTTGCAGTGAACGGTATTTTATATTGCAAGTTATGGGAAAATGCTTTTCGTTATTGGGCCAAAGTCAAGTGGCAGGAAGGATGCCCATGAGTTTTGCCTCTTATTACAAAAATCAACCACAGATAGCTAGACACACATTTTGAATGAGATTTTGCTGTATAGTAGTGTAAGTCAGAAATATGAGTCCCATGACTAAGCGTCATGCAAACTAGCAGTTAACAGTTGGGACACAAATAAGAACAGATTATGCTCATTTAGCACCATACATCAGCATTGTGACATTGGTGCTACCAAATAGGCTAGGCAAGTATGAAAAACCCATGTGAAAGTTATTTTGTCCTTAAATTATAAGAGTAGTAAAGCATACGAGGGATGATCTATAACAACAACAACAACATTTATTTCCACTGAAGATCCATAAAATTTAATTGAATGACTTTAAGTGGAGGAAATCACTAGGTAGGCATAGCCTGTTATAGTAGTGCCCACCTCATTAAGGATGCAAAAGCATGCTATCACCAAAAAAAAAAAATAATGATAACGCCAACACCAACTGAAGATATTATAGTTAAAAACCAACAACTCTAATACAAATTAAGAAATTTGTTTAACATGTATCATTTCAGTCAACAAAAATAACGAATAATATAACAAAGACCATCAGCCAATAATCAGCCCCACTCATGAAAGAATTTTGGCCATTCTGCGACAATTGTTTAAAATTTTATGAAATCTCCAGAATGCATGAAAATTAGACCCAACCCATAGTCGTAGCTACATCAATGTAGTTTCACTAGTTTAATGTTCGTATGCATTCAGAGCAGGAAGTTTTATGTGTTATTTATATTATTTTCAGTATCTCTCTATTAAGTTGTTCCAGTCTTCTATGACTTTTAATGTAAAGGACTTGTCACCATATTTGCAAGTATGTCTGGATAGAATAAATAGTTTTCCATTTGCAAATGCTCTAGTATTAAATCCATCAATACTTTTTGTTAGAGTAAGGTGCTCCCCAAGTGCCTGGGGTAACATGTTACTTATGTGTTTATGTGCAAATAGGCAGTTCCTCATACTAATTTGGTCACCAACTTTTAGAATCCTGAATTGCTTGTATTTTGGATTAGGATTAGCTTCAAATTCTGACAAAGAGATAATTCGCATTGCAGTGTTTTGAATACAGAGTAGTCGGCTGGAAATGCCAGAGTTTTGCAAGCAGCCCATTTGCATTTAGCAGTTTTGGAAGCAGCACTTTGCGGGGAGCCGCACCAGTTAGTTTATCATCTTGATGCAATCCAAGGTATTAAATTGTTTTTGAGGGAGTGATAAGTGGAGTGCAAAGTGATAAGCTCTAGAATATTTCAGGCTATGGTGCATGTCATTGATGTAGAGAATAAGTAGCAGGGGGCCAAGTACTGAGCCGTGTGGCGCGCCGTGTGGTAGTGGATCATTTGAAGATTCTAAACTAGGTATTGCAACAAATTGTTTCCCGCTCGTTAAGAAGCCAGTTGTTGATTGTACTACAAATGCCATAGTAATTAAGTTTACTTAATAAGACATCATGGTCCACAGTATCAAAAGCTTCTTCTAGGTCAACAAAAACACCTCAGGCCTAAAGGTCCTTGTCCAAGGTAGATCTAATGTTTTCAGTGATATCAATGAAGGCATGGGAGATGGAGTGGTTTTTCGAAACCCAAATTGATACATATAAAGTAGTTTATGTTTATCTAAGAAGCCAGATATACTGTAAGCAATTATTTTCTCAAAATTAATTCAGGTTAGACAATAGAGAAATAGGTCTGTAATTGGAGAGCATTGATCGAGAGCCTTTTTTGAATATTGAAATTACTTTGGCTATCATCAGCTTATCAGTGTGACTACTTGTAATAAAAGACTTGTTAAAAATGTCAGCTAGTGGTTTTGTAATCTCTACTTGTAGTATCTAAGAAATCTAACTGGTATGCTGTATGGGTTTGCTTTCTTTACATTAATTTCATTTATAAGCTTACAAACATCAATTGCATTGGTGAGGACTTACTTGAACTTACACGCTCTGTTATCATGCAGATAGTATGTAAACAATTTAGTTCCTTGATATTTTCTTCTATTCATAATATCTGGTACTACTGTGGAGAATTAGGTTCCACAACGTTCTGCCATTTGCTTCCAGTCCTTGATGGTATGTCCATTATATTCTATAGAGTGTTGGGTATCAGTGGACTGTATTTTGGTGTTCGTTATCTCACATATTCCTATCCATATCTTTTTCAGATTTCCTTAATGTTCAAGAAAAAAATTGCTATAGTATGGCCTCTTGCTAAAACCATCTACATTTAATGCTTCGTTTCTTAACTTGCAATAGCAGCCAAGAAGTTGTGTGTTTTTTTTATTGGATCTTTGGATCGTCTAAGCTTTGTTAAAATTGAGTACCTGATTTGCTTTAATCGCAAAGAATCATTGATCCATGGTTTCGATCGTTGTATAAATCATCTGTGTATGATTCCCTTCAACGGCACATATTAAGTTTTTTAGACAATTTCTTGATATCACCAAGCTCGATCTACCTCAAGAATGTCAAGGAGTACAATTTGCCTCGCTTCTTCACTAAGTTGAGACCAGGATTGTAGGTTTGAATTGTGCTGTTTTGGTAGATGTTTTTGGTAGGTATGGTGTACTAGAAGGAATGATGGTAGGTGGTCTGATATCCCAATGGTGAGGTTGCCACTGATCATTTCTGGATTTAGATTGTTAGTAAGGATTTTATCGATAAGGTTTTCACATACTCTGTTTATTTTTGTACGAAGAAGAATAGTTGGTGTTAGTAGATTTGGTTATACAGTTACAAAGAAATTGTGACGTTGAGTTGTGGGTCTCAGTTGCAAGTAGATTTAAGTCCACAGATATATAAATGTTAATAAGTTCAGTGAATGCACTTTCAAGCTTACGTGATTTATATATATTAAGGTCAGTCCTCCCCTTAAATATTGGATAGGTTGAGACATGCATAAGCACCCCAACTTTCTTCGCTTCAGTGGTCACACACACAGAAACGCTGTACCCATGAAGAAGTAAGGATTCAGCAACACATGGAAACTCTATCATTGATTTACTTATACATATTATATCAAACTTGATTTTAAGGTTTAAGAATGTTACATTTTAAGTGGAACCATGAGTTACATATGTCACAACAGATGGCTTTGTGATTCACATTGACATTTCTGTGACATACAGCATGGAAATTGAACCATAACTTAATCAAGTAGTTGTAATTAGCATTAAGATACATCATTAGTGAAGTAAAGGAGATAAAAAAGTAGATAGGGTAGGGGCGGATGAAGGGGAGAAACTATGCAAGTTCTTAATTAGTTCAGAAGTCTTTCCAGAGTGCCAAAGATTGCGGACAACAGTATACTTACAGCGTCCTAATATATGGCTCCCGGTACCAAACTCTCATGATATATGACAAAAGAACTCATATAGAAAAGATAATTGTAGCCTTAGAAAGTTTCCGCAAGAACGTACTGGACAAAATTAACATTTGAGAACTGGTGCTTCAAGTCCACGAAGTGCTCAATGACCAAATTCGGTCCACTTTCAGAAAGACGTATAATTGGAGTTCCGTTCTTTGTTTGAAGGGAAAAAATCTTCTTTGATCTTTGTAGCTCCCGACGTTTGCTCCATAGGAAGCGGCACTACGTTCACAAGCTTTCGTTAATGCAAACTTTTGATCCGCTTAGCTTGTTTTCCAAGGTAGCGTTTCGTGGGCATGATTTGTTCTGGAGAAATTTCTCGGCATTTGGTCGGAAAGAAAACTTTACAATAAAATTTCCCTTCTTCAATCTGTGACCAGCTTAAAAGTCGCTTTCACTATCCTTCACACCAACTTGATCGAAACATTAATGGCGAAGGCGCGTAGCGTGCGCGAGGTTGAAGCGCTTCGGGTGGCCATGGGGACGATGAATGTGTTGTAGGTAGGGTTACTACTGGAACAGTGTATGTGGGTTTAGTATATGTGTAACAAGTCCACACTCGAAGCGCCTTCTCTTGGGGATGTCTCCACGCGTATCGTCGCGAATTGCTCGGTTACTAATCTGCTCCGTAAAAATGTCCCAGTTCTTTTAATTGGTCCTGTGTAAGATGAGCAAACTCTTTCTTCTCGGTGATGATCGCTGCCTGTGCTTCTCGTAGGAGCTTGCACGGGACGTTGTAGTCTTCCACCAGCTGAAAGGCGTCACGGGCCGTCATCGGTAGGACCAGGTTGACGAACTTCGAGATCCTTTGGTCATCCATGGTTAGCGGTGTCGGTGGTAGGAGGCGGGTGGTGTTGGTTCGGTTGTAGTTCCTGTCTGAAGTAGTGGGAAATCGTCGGTAGACATAGTGTCTAGGATGGGGGTGAGATAGGTGGTTTACGGGGAATACGTATGCCAGGGACAGGTGCGTGTTGATTCAGTATAAGTGAGGGGAAATTGGGGTCGGATTGCAGGTGGAGGCTCGGTCTCGGTATTTTATGTTAAAGTGGTGGTTGGGAGGGTTGGGTAGTTGGGGAGATGCCTATGGCGTATCTGAATTTTTTTTTTGGGTGTCGTGGGCGGGTGGACTAAGAGATCTTGGGGTCGTTCTCTTTGCAGGAAGTTCTTCCACATGTGCTGTGCCCCTATCTGCTCGAGGTGGACGTACTTGGTGGTTGAGCGATCCGCGGTGGTTTCGTTTCCCTTTATCTGTTGGCATGTTCCCTTTATCTGTGAGTGCGCATCTGTGGGCATGACGTTGATAGGGTTGCTTGATTCGGTGGCTGTTAGTGTCTCTTTTGCAATTATGTTGGTTGGTGGTTGCCTGGGTAGGGCGGTCGCGGTAGCTTGCTTGTCAGCCCTTTGGAGGGTTTGGATCGGCTGGGAGTAAGAGTCTTTTTTGCGAGGGCATGATGGTGAGTCGTCTTGGTGGCCATGGTGATCGCACCGGCTGCAGTAGATATGCGGGCAGTTGTCCTGGTGTGGCCTTTTTCGCGACATGAAGGGCATGTAGCCTGCTGGGCCTATCCAAAACTCATAAGGGATCTAATCGGTTAGTTAGGTAGACAATGCGAGTTCTTGTGGCCTACTTTAGTCCATTTATAAAACGGTATTGTCGGTCAATTTTTGTAACTTGTCCGAATTTCGACATTGCTGCAGCGATGGTGGCAGATGGGAGCTCGTGGGGTACTTTGTATAAAGGAACAGGGAAGTCGCGTTGTATAGCCGGTGTCAAGATAGATCTGCCATATAGAGTCAAAGGGAGTGACATAACTTCCGATACTTGGCTTGCAGTGGTCGTTACCAGGAACCACGATCGAATATCGATGTCGTATCCAAAGCAGACTATGTTGGAATTTGTGCCATCGATTCGATTCATTGTCAGAATCGGTATTGAAATCCATATTGCACTCGCTATCTTGTGAGGCGGTAGAGGATGGTAGGGAGATGTCTTTGAGGTCTTCTTCGAATTTTAAATGTCTTCATAGCTGACATTGTACGGGAAACAAGTTGCTAGGGTGGCTTGCGTATGCCCCGGGCGAGCTGAAGTATGGGACACTTGCAATGCGCTGTGGTTTCTGGGCAAGTTGTATGTTCGATGGGTATGTTCGATGAAATAAACACCAAACACGCTCGCAAACGTTAGCAAGCTGTAATCAGAATTCAAAGGCACAACAGAGCTAGGGAGCGCTCTAACCGTGAAAAACACGTCCGATCAGAACGGTTGCCAGGCGGCTATCAGAACAGATGATCAGAACAGATACTTTTTTTTACTTTTTCCGGCTTGTCCGGCAGCGCCAGCAACTTGGCTGATGCTGTTTTCTTTGAAAGGTATAAACAGTTTATATGAAAGACTAGGACTAGGCATAGTCTGTCCCCTGTCCCGCGGCCGACGCACATACCCTTTAGCTTATGTTTGCTATGTGTAGTTCCCGGAAGTCAGGTTATAAATAAACAAGTGGGTGGCCATGATCAGGTGGTGACTTCAGGCTGCGCCAACGCCTACTAAAAACGGGCTCCTGTCCGAATGGAACAGGTCGTATTACCTCGTGCCAAGACTAAAAAGGCTCGTGTCCTTTGTCCGGCAAACGACGCACATGCCCGAGGGCGGGAAGCAAGCCTAGTGTAGAGTACAAACCAAAAAATCAAAAAGTATGCAAACCATGGGAAGGCTGTAAAAGGTAGTAATTGACGGCAGGTAGAATTGTTGTTTTCTTTTACTCGTTCTCGGTCTCAGCCAGACGGGTTAAGATAGAATGGGCCAGTTTAAAGTGCTTGGTGTTGCTTTGCTCAACCAGTATTGTTGGCCTGGGAGAGGGGGGGTGGGGCCAGTTGGTTTTATTTGCAAGTGCTATGTAGATTTGTAGGGTGCTCGGTGTGGTTGGTGTTTGCCTAGGAACTGTGGGCAGGAACAGGGTATGGTGCTTTTTGAGGATAAATAGCATATCAAGATAATACACAGGGCACCCTTAGAGCGTCTGTCTTGGCATTGTTGATGCGACTTCCAGAGGCTTGTTGGAAATCGTGCAAGAGTTGAAAAGTGTTGGTCAACGATGCTGAGTTTTTAAGGAATAAATTGCTATCGTCGGCATACATTGTCTTAATCTCTTGTCCGCTAATTTATTATCCCTTAATTGTAGGGTTTTCTCTGATAGCATCTAAGAGGTGGCATCCTTATCTTATCCCTCTTCTTATGGCGATGGGTGTTGTGCTCTGTCCGTTGTTAATAATGAGAGTTGTAACGTCACATTAGAGTGTTGTTATCCATGTTCGAAAGAAGGGGCTAAAGTTGAGATGACTTAGTATAGATGACAGGTAGTCGTGAGAGACCCGGTCGAAGGCCTTCTCCTGATCAAAGCTGATTAGTATGAGTTCGTGTTTTCTGGGCATCGGGCATGACAAAGTACGTTGCGGATCGTCTTTAAGTTGGTAAAGATCGAACGTCCAGATACAGAGCAAGTTTGATCTTTGTGTAGTAGCCGTGGGAGCGCTTTTTTAAGGCGGTTTGCTAGTGTCTTTGTGATTATTTTATAATCGCAGAATAGCAGAGATATTGGGCGCCAGTTTTGCAGAGAGTGCTTAGTGCCTTTTTGTTTTTAGATTAAGGACACTAAAGCCTGTGATTGGGAATGGTTTAGTCTGTTTTTTTGAGTGGACATAATTAGCAAGATCTAAAATACTTATACTTATTATTGGCCAAAAGGTGACATAAAACTCCTTGGCGAGGCCATCTATTCCAGGAGATTTATTATTCTGCGTCTGGAGTAGTGAGTTATGCATTTCAATGGTCGTTAGCGGCGCTTCGAGTAGGGCATGGAGAGACGGGGTAAGTTTGTTATGTAGTTTATCGATGAAGAAAAGTTGTTTCTCTTGACAAGGGGTTTCGGGTGTGTAAAGCTGTTCATAATATTCGTGGATGTGATGCAGGATGAGGTCTTGATCTGAGACCACGGTGTTTAGTTTCCTTAGTCTGATGCTCCAAGTTACATACGTTTTCGTGTTCCTCTATAAATAATGTATGTGTCCTTATAAAAATGCCTTTGTTTTTCGTTATTTCGATCTCCTGAATTTGGTTTGTTTACATTTTGATGGTTTCGTGGTCCAGTTGCTGTTTATTTTCTTCATCTTGTAGTTTTCTGTAAAGATATTAGAGTGCCGCGTTGTTTTTACGGGATCGATCTTTAGAAACCTTTTTGGTGAGGGTTTGGACGTAGGCTTTTCCGATATCGCACCATGCTGCGATGTCAGGGAATGTGTCTCTACGCGCAGTCTAGTCCTCAAGGAAGGTGTTTATTGATAGAAGGTATTCTTTGTCATATAGTAAGCTCGTGTTAAGTTTCCAGTGACCTGGGCCTTTCTCAAAATTGTATGGAATTGCGAGGACCACGAGGAGAGCTCGGTGGTCGGACCTAGGCACTATAAATTGCTTTATGTTAGTAAAGTTAAGGAAAGTGGGCGCATAGACACGGTCGATGCGGATAGCTACACCCGACGAATTATACCACGTAATGCCTTTAACGTTAGGGAGCTTGTGTGTCCAGGTATCATAGAGATCTAGTTGTTGCATAGTGTTTGTTAGAGACTTGGAACCTTTAAGGTGATCCCAGGATACTAGGGGAGTTCTATCTTGGGCGTCGCTGATCATGTTAAAGTCGGCTGCTATAAGTGTGTGGGCGTCATCAAAAAGGAAATTAGATAGGGACTGTTAGAATGTTTCGCGTTTATGTGGCTTGGTGGGGCCATACGCATTAACGACTTGGAATTGATAGTTGGAAATTGAGAATTTGTTGTTGAGTATACGGCCCCTCTCGTCCGCTAGGACTGGGTCAGGTAGTACAGGGGACGTTTTAGAGAATGAAGTGGCTACTCCACAAGTAGCGCGACCTGTGGTTGGTTCAAAGGGACAACTATGCGAGTAGGAAGTACCATCCCACTCAGTGGCCCATGCCTCAGCTAGTTTTGGGGTCGCGTGCGTTTCTTGTAGTAGGATTATGTCGGCGTTGGCATTACGTAGGGATTGAAAGATATTCCTGCGTTTCTGGGGGTCTGCCAAGCTATTGTTATTTACAGAGAGCACGCGCATTGCGTAGGCACTTGGGTTATCCATTAGTACGGTGCTGTGGGTTTTCGTAATATTATATTGCGTTGTGTAGGCGGGTTGGTTTAAAGTACTGGTGGGTTGTATATGCGTGTGTAACATTGCCATACTCAATACCTGCGTTTCGCCGCGACTTTGCGCATGCATTTCCGATGACAGTTCCGTGGCATAAATATTATGTATCTCTCTAACCTCAGACTGTTCTAAACACGCGTAATTTTTAGTACTCATTAATATTGCTTGGGCTCCTTGGGTGAGCTTGAGTGGAAGGTTTTGCTCCGCTGCAAAATCGATCGCATCTGTCGCTGTCATGTCTGCCAAGGTGGAGACGAACAGCGTCAGCCGTGGATCTTCCAGACAGGTGGATGCAGCTGATGGTGATGTTTCGACTTTGGTTATTTCCGCAGGCACGCGTGATTGTAAAGGTGGAATTGGCTTGGTGATGAGACATCTGGTACCGGGGAGGAGAAGGGTGGTTTGGGTTGAGTAAAGATATCTAGTCTGGGTGGTGTAGGGGTGCCGGTAAGGGGCGGAAAGTCTTCATCTGACTGCAAGGGAAGGGGTGTGGGTCCTGTTGGGAATAAAAAAGAGGTGTTACGGCGTGGTCTGATTGGCCGTATTACGACGTTTAAGGGGGAGGAAGGTGCAGGTGGACTAGAGTGAACGAGGTGCTGGTCTTTTAGTGTGGACGTCATCGTGGGCTTGTTTTGAGTTCTGCGGTATTTCTGCCATACACTCTTGCTGTGTTGATTTATGGTTGGGTTGTTTGGGTGGATCCACATCTGCTCGAGTTGGTTCAGGCGTGGCCGCTATCTGCCGGCCTGTTGTGGCGTGTCCGCTATGTGCTCGAGCGGTTGTGTCATGGCCGCTATCTGATCGAGCGGTTGTGTGGAAGCCGCTATCTGATCGAGCGGTTGAGAGCGGTAGTCATTGGGGGGGTTGCAGTTTTCTATTGTGTCATCTTGGTTGTGACCACCATTTCCTCAGCTTGTTGTTGGCTCGGTTGGCGGCGGCGATCTTGCTTCTCTCGTCTGTATATTCAGACATGTTGGGGAATCCTCTTCGTAGCCGAGCCGTAATCGTCACAAATGCCGCAGTAGGTGTGACCTTTTTCTTGGCAATTCGAGCATATCATTCTCGATGCCTGTCCTCTATGGCGGCTCGGGAAGCCGTGTTTTGCATACGGCCCGATCCATATCTCGTCTGGTATGTCATAGTCAGTTCTGTCCTTCAGGTAAACGATCCCAGTGCGGGTCTCATATGTTTCCATCAATAAAGCTGTATTGTCTATCTACTTCGGTTACTGTACCGTATTTAAACATGGCGGCAAATAGCATCCGAGGGAAACTCAGTGTGATCTTTATACAAGGAGACTGCAAGGTTTCTTTCATTAGCAGGAGTCAGAAAAATAGGTCGGTCGTTTAGTGTAAACGGTAAGGTCATGACCTGGGCTAGTTGAGTTGCGTGGGTTGTAATAATAAACCACTGCTTTATGTCTGTGTCGTACCTGAAGGACTGGACATTGCCTTGCGACCAGAGTTTCTGCTTAATAAATTCCTTGCCGAGGATTTCTTGGGTTGTGAAACCCGGTATTCGAAATGTAAGGGTGCGTGGTGACGCCCATGCCTCCCTGATTCGGTCATCGAGGGCATGTTGAGTTGCTGAGGCGTAAATTGTTTGGTCTTACATTAGTGGTAGCGTTGTTCTGATTGACTGGGACGTAATCAGTCAGGGAAAATCTAGGCTTGTTACGTGGTCGATTTTGTTGTAATCGGTTTTGAGTTAGTTTGGAAAAGGTTTGTTGCTGTACTGCTCTAGGTGACGGACGACAATAAGTTGCTGCTTGTTGAGTGCCTGTCGCCTCATGGGTACTTTCTGCCATGGACTGTTATCGTTATCAGAACTGTCATGCGTGTCTGTGTCTGCGTTGTCAACGTGGCTACTTATAGTTAAGACACCGTGCCCTTGTGGAGGGGCTGTTGCCATGGTAAATTCTGCAACCAATTAAGTCCTTCGTTTAAGGTCCGATCTTAACAATAGACGAAGGATCGGGCAGTACGATTTTCACGAAAATTCAGCGAACACGTTATGCTGGAAAGCGCTGTTACCTACAGGTCCTCACTCTACGACTGCCAGGCGGATAAGAGTAAGATCAGATGAACAGATACTTTTTCTCTTATCTTTTCCGCTTTGCCCGGCAGCACCAGCAACTTGGCTGATGCTGGTTTCTTTGAAAAGTATAAACCTTTTGTAGTTGTTTTCGTCAGCAAACTCAAACTCAGCGCAAGAGATGAAGAACAAACGACTTATGGTTTGACTGAACAATTCCGTAAACCTTTTTAAAGTAAATGAAATATACAAGGTTTACAACAACGCATAGTAAG
>QQSS02182651.1:0-14098 GCA_003687565.2 Craspedacusta sowerbii
CCTTGTAAACATGGATCATGTAGAGACATTTGCCAAGATCCTGGTTACACCTGCTTGTGTGACCATGGATATGGTGGATCAGACTGTGACAAACGTAAGTATATTTCTACTTAACTTAATGTTCAGCATTTCCAATTAGACCGGGGGTACTGTACAGGAAACTATAAATGGCATTCTAGAAAATAATCGATGATGTTGTATAATGAAAAAGGCGATTAGTTATTAAGCGATATACATATACACACAGATAAATATGTGTATATATGTATATATATATATATATATATATATATATATATATATATATATATCTATATATATATATATATATATGTATATATATATATATATATATATATATATATGTCTATCTATCTATCCATCTATCTATCATGTATGTATGTATATATGTATGTACACACATGCGGAAACATATTCTGTCGATTGCGCGTGGGATATATGTCCTTTATGTAGCAAGGAATCCAGATCTGCCGCTGGAATGAACAGCCATATGCGTTCTTCACATGAAGCATTTATCAAGTGATGGCGATACTCGAACACGAGGTTGCAGCCACCATGCATGCATGTATGCATGTATGCATGTACATATGCATGTACGTAGGTATGTGTTGACAGTTCTTAATAGTAGATGCTTCGAATAGTCTCACTTATTTAGGGTACCACTGTTTGGGAAGAAAAGATATGATGAAAAAGTTTCAAAGTCTTACCGATTTATGGAGATTCTGGGACGGTATGTGAATAATTTATTCCTTGTGAATAATTTGTCACTTGTGGATAATTTATGACTTGTGAATAATTTATGACTTAAGAAAGTATCTCCACGCTATGAAAGGAAAGTATTGATTGAGTACATGATTGCAATTACATTCAGTAGGCCTTCTGCGTTTTGATGTGTTTGTCACGAAAGATAATTTTGATGTCACTGGAGCATGAGGAAACAATCCTTTATTGAAAGCATTGCTCACTTATCTTAAGACCAAATTTGAACTAGCAATCAGTATAAGTCAATCACCCTCCACCTTGAAGAACTACTCGATTGTTTTTCATAGAATCATAGAAAAGGACATCTATTGTGCGAATATCATATTTACCCCCGCCATCATATTCACCTACCCCGAGTGAATTATCGGGCCGTGCTCACCTCAGCGGTCCATCCCTGATCACTGGGAGAATCTATCGTGGGTTATGGTCACGGATTCATTCTTAGCTCAACCTAAAGAGCGACTTCCCTGGCGAGTGATTTAACTTAAGTGCTTCCTGCGCTTATTGAAAAAAAAAAAAAAAGCATCGTCATGGCGTCGAAGAATCAGGAAGGAGCCCCAACACCAAGACTGACCCTTGTAGCATGTTTCTTGAGGACCTCTTGATTTATAAATGTGCAGTGATTGTTGATGTGCTTCGTTTAAATTGCAGATGGGATTGTAGTTGCATAATTTGCAGGTTACCGTGTCTGTAGCACGCATAGTGCTAATGCAAAGCAATTCTGAAAGTCTGGAATCCTCTTATTGACGAAGTGTGCGTGTATGTGTGTTTTTTTTTTGTTGGTGTGTGTTTGTCTGTGTATGTGCACGTGTGCGCGTGTGCGTATACAGCGGTTTAGGGTAAAATTTCCCGCGGTATCGCGTTGAAGGTTAGAAAGGATTTTGTGATCCTGTATTGATCGTTGATCTACGGGAAGTTCTTCCCTGGTCGTTGATAGTTTGGTATCTGGAGCTCCAAGGTGTACATAGATGTTTTCCGTACCTGCATCTTGTTGACGTTATAAATGAATAAACGTTATATATAATGATATAAATAAATAAATAAATAAATAAATAAATAAATGAATGAATAAATAAATAAATGAATAAGTGATAAATTATTTCTTTCTTTATTTATTTATTTATTTATTTATTTATTTATTTATTTATTTATGATGTTATTATGGATGATCCCGATGCTCTTAAATTTATATAATGAGTGCGGTTTAATGTGATGCTATTTTCTAAGAGTTTTTGAATTTCTGGTGTAGTATCAATGGTATTTTAAATGTCCGTCACAACTTTTGAAGCTTTTCGTATAGATTTCCGGCGTTTATTTTGCAGAGGGGCATTCTCAGAAGTAGTGCTTGCCGAAAAGATCGCAACCAGCGAGAGATTCGCTATAAAATGCATTTCGAAAAGTGATCTGGAAGGAAAAGAAACTTCTTTGGAATCGGAAATCGCAATAATGAAAAGGTAATATTCAGCCTATGGTTGGGTATGCGCTCATAGCTTTTTACTTGCCGGGAGCAACGATGGTTTTGTAGGATGTAGCGCTAGAAAATGTCTGGAAACTTCTTATGTGCATCGCGCTTTTTCTTTTTTTTTTTTTTTTTGCCGCCATCGCAGAAAAAAAAACGCATTTTTCTGTCGCTGGACGTGCGTGAGAACGAAAAGTATGTGCTTGCACCACTTGCACCATCGCTTTACATGCATACACCACTTGCACCATCGCTTTACCTGCATACACCACTTGCACCATCGCTTTACATGCATACACCACTTGCACCATCGCTTTACATGCATACACCACTTGCACCATCGCTTTACATGCATACACCACTTGCACCATCGCTTTACATGCATACACCACTTACGGCTTTGTGTTCTGCGGGACTATGCAAGATGGACGAAGAGCATCGTCTTGCTAGTCTGTATACAAATGGGTAGTTTGGTGCAAGGAATGGCAGATCTAGGCAGTTGTCAGTCTCAAGCGAATGCAATACTTGTGAATCTGCCATCAGAGTCTTGAGTCGTGAGTCTTGAACCTGGCATCGATTTTGCTCCTAAACTTTGTTTTCCACGTATGTTTGTTCTAGAATAAAGCATCCGAACATTGTTGGTCTGGTCGAGCTGTTTGACAATCGAAGTGTTGTTTACCTTGTGATGGACTTGTAAGCGAGTCATGTTTTTTATTTCTTAAGTATAAGTTGCGCGAGTTTGTTTTTGAGTATACAATTTTTATTTTATCTTGTTAGGCGCTCTAAGCATGGAACTTGCACCAGCGTTTTATTGAATATTGACTCGTATTTCTCTACAATCCTGACATAGGCTTACGATTTTGTCTGTAGAGCATGTTATGTCATCGATGTTTTTCTATTTTAATTTTTGTATTTGATATTATTGTTTAAGGTTTTACTTGCCACCTGAAGAAAACTCGAGGGTCATAGCTATTCACTTTTTACGCCTCGCTTTCGATTTATGGGTCAGTTATTTTCCATGAAGTGGATTCTAGCCAACGATTGCTTTTGTTTGATCCCATTTTGCGGGTGTGCCGAATACTCAGGAACTGGCTTTTTTTAGGGTTACAGGCGGAGAGCTGTTCGACAGGATCGTAGAAAAGGGAAACTACACGGAGAGGGATGCATCGAATGTAATCAAACAAGTTCTCGAAGCTGTGGGCTACCTGCATGGCATCGGCGTCATCCACAGGGATTTGAAGGTAAAATCGGCTTGATTCTGTTTCGCGTCCACAGGGATTTGAAGGTTAAATCGGCTCGATCCTTTTTCGCGTCCACAGTGACTTAGGGTAAAATTGGTTTGGTCCAGTTTCGCGTCGTGGTCTCGTTTCGTTTGGCCTCTAATACTAGTCCAGATTTGAATCTCAGCTAAACTTTTCTCGGCTCAGTAAGCTTTTTCTATATATATATAGATATGTATATATATATATATATATATATATATACATATATATATATATATATATATAGAAAAATATATAGAATACATATATATATATATATATATATATATACATACATACATACATGCAGGAAATGTTTTTCGTAGCGTGAGGGATTTTTTGCTGAACAGTTGATCTGGTGGGCTTGGGGGTATTTTGATGCAATCTGATAATTGGATCAAAGCATTATTGAGATAAATTCAATTCTTGAAATGAATATTTTTTAATGGCTGATGCTGTAGTTTAGACGCTTGCGTATTCGTTATTTTTCGATGTAAGGTCAGCATTTTTGCCAACGGAAGTTTTAAAATATTTTTTTTTTCGCATTTCTTGTGGGTCTGCTGAAGGGTAGCTTGTGCAAGAGGAAATGATGTCGAATGGAACGGCTATACAGCCTACATCATTTCCTATTGCATACGCAGTAGAGGATCAGTAGCAGATGTTGAAGAAACAGCCCACATCATTTCCTCTTGCGTAAGCATTAGAAAGAGCCGCTTACTTAGCCACAAGTTTGTTATGCCCGTAATTTGTTCAAGGCTTTTAAAAGTTGAGTTTTTGAATTATCTCCCCTCCACCCTAATTTTGCTGCTAGACTTAACAGCTTGCTCACTCTGGTCAATTTAAATATTTGCTACCAGTACAGACAATGTGTTCCAAAACTATTTAACGAGCCGATTTTATTCCTTCGCGCTGTTAAAAGTATTAATTGCTGTAGTAGCAGCTTTGCGACATCCTTTATGCAGTCCTTTCCGATACCGCTTTAGCATAACAATCGATTCTGTTTCGTACTCGTTAATGCTATAAAACCGCAAAGATGGTATTGAACTTGTCTCGTTTTCTTATTTTCTTCTAGCCAGAAAATCTGCTGTTCTACAAGTAAGTATTGCTATGTATGTGATTTGAGCAAAAGGGCTATTTTGTGTGTGGAGCGTAGAGTGCATATCATACTTAACACCTGGTCATCGTTCAAAATACCCCGGATCTCGAACCCCACCGAATAGTCGTAAATGCTAGTGATCCAAACCATTGTTAGGTACCGTAGATTCACTAGCACACATCCTCACTTGCACATATCCTCACATGCACACATCATCCACTTCACACACCCTCACTTCGAAACATCCTCCTTTGCACACATCCTCGGTTGCACACACCCTCGTTTACACACCTCACTTGCACACATCCACATTTGGTATGACGGATGGATATGATATGATAGATAGACAGTGTTGTAAATAAGAATTTTCATGCTCGTTCTCTAATGATCTTATTCATCAAGATCAACACAGCAATCCCTTCCAGCGCAGCATTGGAAACAATGATTTCAATAAGAAAGGAGATCCTAAGGGCCAAAAGATGTCAGCTATCCGATTGCAAATCGAGACCCTTATGTTTCTGCCCCCCCCCCCCTAATGACCCTAACTAGATTCAAACCTTTTAATATTTTTTCAGCAGTTGTTTTTCTACAGACGAAAAGCATTTTGACGTATGGTTTGTATTTCGGTACACGTCAGCATATCATTTAATTCAATTAAATGTAGTTTTATGTTTGACTTATAAAGGTTTTAAAAAGATTTTTAGGGCGTTTTTCGCATGTTGAATGACAGGTATTTCAGCACGGAGAAGCTTACATGCTGCGTAGTTGGTCGAAAGCTTGGCGTCTGAGCCAAATCATCAAGATATGCTCGCTGATGATTTCTTTAACGGATGGAAAAGTCGGAATTTGACTTCTTTTCAAAGGAACATTAGCGAATAACGCATAACGGAAGTTAATTTTCAAAGTAGCGATGCCCAACTATGCTCGCACGTTTGTTGTCCTGAGTATTAGCTGAACGTATTCTCTATTTATGCAGGACAGTTGATACCAAGTATAAGGACCGGTCAAGGAATTTTTCTAAGCCAAATCATCGTCTGAGCCAAATCATCAAGATATGCTCGCTGATGATTTCTTTAACGGATGGAAAAGTCGGAATTTGACTTCTTTTCAAAGGAACATTAGCGAATAACGCATAACGGAAGTTAATTTTCAAAGTAGCGATGCCCAACTATGCTCGCACGTTTGTTGTCCTGAGTATTAGCTGAACGTATTCTCTATTTATGCAGGACAGTTGATACCAAGTATAAGGACCGGTCAAGGAATTTTTCTAATGTGCCTGTATTGGAGAACCAATCCGTCTTGAAAATGTGTTGTGTTCATGTTATATGTATATGCATATGTATATGTATATGTATATGTGTATATGTATGCATATGTATATGTATATGTGTATATGTATGCATATGTATATGTATATGTATATGCATATAAATCTTGTGTTCATGTGGTATGATTTGATTTCAGCCGTGACGAGGACTCCAAGATCATGTTGACGGATTTCGGCCTGGCGAAGTATGACGACAATGACGCTTTCGTCACTGCGTGTGGTACACCTGGCTACGTAGGTATGTTTGTGGTTATCCATCTCCGTCTGATAACAAGGTCCGTGTAGTCCACGTCAAGGTGGATTTCCATATCCAGAAATTTCTCCGCGGACAGAAATGAATAATTGATCCGCGAAAAATTTTTCTGCTGGCTACCATGCTTGCAAAATTTTTCCGCGGACTGTAGTTGCTGAACTACAGTAACTCCCGCCGAATATCTACTCAATCTAAACACTGATCTATATAATAACTGGATCGCGCAACTCAGTCTCAAAAGTGAATCCGAACTGCCGCCGTGTTGGGAGCCCCCGTCTGACTTCTCTGCAGTAAGGCTGCTTGGCGTTGCGTTCAGAACTTGATAGATGGCAGGATTGTAGTGATAATTTGATTCTTAGGTCTTAAGTTGGATTCGGCTCAACTCTGCCGGACGGAGCAGTACGGAAAAGATTCCATGCTGAGAACGCTATGACGGGCAACCAATCACTGTCAGCTACTATTCCGTTTTTGTCGCACAAAATTTTCTGGCTATGGAAAAATCCATCTTAACTGGCAACTGCAGCGCATGGTTTTACCTGCAGCGCATGGTTTTACCTGCAGCGGAAGATGAAAGCAGAGCATCATTAGCCGGGTGCTAGTAGATAGGCTACGAAAATGCTGTCGTGAAGTTACCTAGGTCACGAATCAGCGATTGCGTTGTTCCTAATCAATTCAAATCAGCGAAGAGTAGCTTAATTGTGACTGTTTTGCTGTTGGATATGTTGAATTTGACCGTCTTGATAGAAAAACAACCGTATGACTGACCGAAAGGCTAAGACATTTTTTTCATTTGTTGCAGGTCATGTCTAGGTGAGCTTTGATAGCACTATATATTCTCCTCAACACTACTATTTTGCTGGCTGATTACGATCATAAGAAACTCATACGTTCTTGGTTTCTCTTGTAGCGCCTGAAGTTCTCCGGCTGCAGCCTTACGGAAAACCTGTTGACTGTTGGGCTATTGGTGTAATCACATACATTTTGTAAGTTTATTTCGTTCTCCTGTTCAGCAAGCAGGCAGGGAGGTCGTAACTTAGGCAGACATGCATGGTGGGGCGGATAGCAAAGTGGACGTTGGGTCGGAAGTTAGAAGTGTAGGCCGGTAAAAGTAAATTAAAGAAGGAAGGAAGGAAAGCAGACAGACGCACATGAACGGTTCGTGCGTGGCTTTTATGTGGATGTTTCCTTTTCAGGTTATGCGGATACCCTCCATTTTACGACGACAGCGATGCGATCCTTTATAGACAAATAATGTCAGCCAACTACGAATTCGACTCTCCGTATTGGTAAGCGCCATCTTATGCATCCATAAAATTATTATACGTGTTATAATATAATAATGTTATTGTGATTATTATATGATTTAAACATTTGCTTTTCAAGCCGCCATGCTACCGTGCCGAACTACTATCGAAGCTACTCCTACTTGGGTAGCACTTAGTGCCTCCAGAAATCGATGTGAGCGTTGCTTTTTGTAGCTTTTTCCTCCAATTCTTTAAAGTTCCTGGATCAGAATCATTTGAAGTTGATCTCTTGTATTCACTAATTTTTTCTTAGGGATGAAATATCGCTAGCAGGTATGTGATCGTTTTGCTATCTTGTTGTTGCTTGAAATGGTAAAATAATTACTTTTTATTTGAAAGGGTGCTGTTTTTAGTTGAACCATTCTGCTGTTATGCGTGTAGAAAAATGGTTCAAAGCCAGTCTCCGCTTCGCATTGATGTCATGCAGCAAAGCCTTATGTATGACAGAATTGTTCGAACTATCGTTTGCTTTTCAGCGAAAGATTTTGTTAGCAAGCTGATGGAAGTTGGTCCTGCAGTTCGGTATACGTGTGAACAAGCCAAGGCGCATCCGTGGTAGATAGTTGCTTCCTTGGTTTTCATTTCCATGTATTGAAGTGATTTGTGTGCGTGTGTGTGCGTGCGTGTGTGCGTGCGTGTGTGTGTGTGTGTATGTGTGTGTGCGCGTGTGTGTGTGTGTGCGCGTGTGTGTGTGCGTGTGTGTGTGTGTGTGCGGGTGCGTGAGCGTGAGTTTATTCGTGTGTGTGTATGTGTGTGTGTGTGTGCGGGTGTGTGTGTGTGTGTGTGTGTGTGTGTGTGTGTGTGCGCGCTCGTGTGTGTATCTGCTAGTGCGAAATTTTCCGTCTATCTTAAGCTTCATAGTTTTTTCGACTAACTGTAAGATTTCTTCGTTCAAAAAAAATGTGCATATACGCAGAGTAAGTTGCCGCAAATATCTATGGGGAGTTTTTGGTGCCAACAGATTTCATAGTTCGTTGTGCACGTTGGATCTCTGGGGGTTTTCAGTTTCGTACCTAGATACCTTGGTTGACATTCTTTATTGCAATGTGAAACTTTGGGTCTGTTGCCACAGTGACCTAATTTTTTCACGGTTGCTTGAGAAATTCACTTCTGGTTATGCAGGATTTGCGGAGGGCAAGCGAAGGACACAAACATCCACGAATCGGTAGCAATGCAAATCAGAAAGCATTTCAACGCCAAATCCAAGTGGAAGGTAAGAATCAAGCATGCGCGCTTCGCACGGTATTGATTGGTTTAGTTGGGCAAGAGTTGCTTCTCTATCCATTGCTGTAGGGAAGGGGTCTATAAACTACGCCCCGACTGTCAGATCCGGCCTGCGAGACCTTTTATTCCGGTCTGCAGATGCATTTTATCAGAAAAAAAATTCCTAATATAAATTTCTTTGAAAAATCCCCGTGTGGTTGTAGTGGTGGTAATCAGCCCCGGTCTGTCGCATCGCGTAGCGCATGCGTTTCAGCGCATTTATTTGGCTTTGACTCTTTATCCGGCCCCCGAACGGCTTTATGTTCGTTAATACTAAAAAGTTTGGAGACCCCTGGTGTAAAGAATCGGTTGTGAAAAGAAGCGTAACGCTTGCAGGTCAGGTTAAACGATGCCCGCTTCTTTACCGGGATTCCGTTTGGCAGTTTATGGAGATTGTGTAATCTTTAGACTCGTGTCTATATTGTGATTTCAGCAAGCGTTCAATGCAACGGCAGCGATACGACGCATGAAACAGTTGGGGATATAACGGTGGAGTCGACTTCTCTATTGGGTGACAATTTATCATGGAGATGCGCTTCCTGTAACAAGCGGAGTGCGCGCGGAGATTATTGTATTTTGATAGTGTTAAGGAGATCAAAGAGGATGTTATTTGTTGTTGAAGCGAGATGCGCCCTTCACCAGCGTCGACCGTGGGTATGGTCTTTGGCCTTGGTTCAGCTTATTTTTTATATGCAGTTCAAGGTCGTCTAAACCTTCATTTGGGATAACTTCTTATCAAGTGTTTAACCCAGAGAAGCTACCAGAGCTGTTGATATCGGCTGCGCAATTTTCAAGGAAGTTATAACTGTAGTCGTGACTAGTGGGCTCACTACTTAGCTCACTGCTTTTCTTTCTTACGAAGCCATGGTTACTTTGTATATATGACCTTGGCACGTAGATGTATAATTCACGGTTAATTCTATAAATGCTCGGCGTATTGCGGCGTTTTTTCTTGGATTGTATGCGTTCATTCAGGTTCCTTGATAATTAAAAGCTTTCTGTCTTTTGCAGCAGAAACTTATTGCTCATTGACGGATTGAAGGTTTCTGTTGAATGAGTTACTAGGAAGACTTCCCGTAAGGTTCAGATATTGTCGATATCGGGTGCTTCGATTCTGTTCACTTTTGACTGTCTTTTAAAAAGAAATGAGCGAGAGAAAGCCATTTCTGCACACTTGACGGTACCTCACCCTGAAATTCTAGATTAACTGCCTTACCAAGACAATACTGCAAGTAACGTCACTGCAATGCATACAAAATGCAGCCGTACGAACGTCCTAGCGCTACGTGTGAATGCATTTCCCAAAGAGTCACAATTCAAAGAAACATCGGAGAAGCGTGGGAGGTCGTTACGAACTTGAATAATTTCATCGTTACGTATTGTAGATGGATTTACTTGCTCATTTAATACCCAAAAAAGTGGTTCACTTGTATTGGTTGGATCTAAAGTTTAACTTCAAGGTAAGCAGCACTGCTTACATGAATCTATGAGAAGCAAGCGCTCAAGGTACCCTCGTCCCATATGGACGTATTTATTTTCCACCTTTGTGAGTTTCGTGGTTCAAGAAAGCTATCGGGGGACGACCCGTTGCAAGCTCACCTACTACGGATGGACTCCGCCGGGGTGCGTAACAATGAGCGAACAGGCTTCGCCGCTCAAACCAGGTTGAACTTATCGCCTGCAAAAGTAACCTTCGCCCTCAGCGTCGAAGTCCTGGCCTTCAGCAGCTCAGCATCGAAAGACCTGGGTTTCACCAGCTCGGCGTCGAAGATCTGAACTTCAGCAGTTTAGCATCGAAAACCTGGGTTTCACCAGCTCGGCGTCGAAGATCTGAACTTCAGCAGCTCAGCACCGAAGACCTGGCGTTCACCAGCTCTGCATCGAAGACGTGAACTTCAGCAGCTCAGCATCGAAGACCTGGCTTTCACCAGCTCAGCACCGAAGTCCTGGCTTTCACCAGCTCGGCGTTGAAAGACCTGGCCTTCAGCAGCTCAGCATCGAAGACCTGACTTTCACCAGCCCAAGGCACCGACAGCAAAAAGAAAACTTCTCTTTATCCGATCAAACAATAGAACTAAAAAAATCACTTGTTCTATACGCCCGGCCACCTTTTCGTAAACTTTCGGAATCTTCTTTAACTTTATGGCATAACTACGACTTACCTCCGCGAGATGGTAGCTACTAACACATAGCCAGGTCATAACGAATGCTCAACATCTTGAAGAATCAACCGTGCTTGCAGATCTGATGAATACCCTCGCGCTCATACGACCTTCAAACGAGCAATACAAATGTACCCTCGCGCACTTCAAATGTTGTACATGACGAAAGCACGGTAGACCAAAGCAAGGATAACAGTTGCACGAGTGTGGGTGTAGGTGTGTGGTGCGTGTATTCGCTAAGCACGTAAACGGCTTTGGTTAAAAAAGGGGATATGCGATATATAGGAAAGAAAGAACTACAGATACATGAAAAGAAACAGACACTGAAGGTAATAGAGTAGTTCACGCTAAAAGAATGGAAGCTATAATTTTACAAGAGCTAACCAACTAAGAAACTGAAACTGTAAACAGGGCCATCGCTTATAAAACATCTTGGTTATAAAATTACGTCATAAATAATGTATAAAATGTCGAAATTTTCCGTAAATCCTGGAAAACACGCCCATTGTCAAATGATTACAGAGGGAAGAGGTTAATCGGACGTAGAGATGAGAAAATAAAACGAATTATAGATCGCAATAAATGGTATATATATATATACATAATATACATTATTAAGGTATACATATATGCCTACATATATGTATATATCTGCATACCAATTTCCCCCCCCCCCCCTCCCGCCAGACAAAAGCCCGACAGATGTATAGTTAGTTCAGAAATCCGGGGGAAGAAAACGAGCTTCATCGTAGCAAAGAAAACATTCGCGAATAGGCAGATGCAAGATGAATGTAGTTCGATATCGTCGCAATCCAATAATCAACGTCAAACGGATGTAAAGCAGCAGCGAAAGAGCGTAAAAAGAACCACAAAACATGTCGACGTTCAAATACTCCTCAATGACATAAATACCAGGTATTAGATTAGCATATCATGTCACGTCCATCGCGAACCTACAAAGACCCTCCACAAAATCGAGGCACATACCGAAATACCATCATCATTCGATGCAGGCAACTCCAACGGAGATGTGAAGCAAAAGTAGCCTTATGACAGTTCCTTAAAAAAAAAACTATTTACGCTGCCTGGCAATCGAGCACTTATACGATGCAAACGTTTCTAAGAGTTCACTTCTTACAGCAACACTCATCAGAGATTATGCAGCCAAACCACGCCGCTCATGATCTTCCTACATCAAATTCACATAGATACAAACTCTCCCCACGCAACCCACCCCCGAGTGTCTTCTATGTAGGTGCCACCTAACGCGACTTCAGCATCTTAGCAATCGCGTCCCGCTCCGCCTGCTCGAGTGCGGGCAACGGCGGACAGAAGCTCTCCGGCGGCAGGGTAGGGTTACATCCCTGGTGACAGCTGTGGATGCGAAGGATCTTATCCCGCGCATACGAAGCGCGCACGCGCAGTCGGTTAAGCTCGCCCAACAGGTCCTTCAGCCGTTGCTCGCTTTGCTGGTACTTCGTTGATAAGTCTGAAACGAGGAGAAAGATTCCAAATTGGCTAGCAAGCGGACAAATCGCAAATCATAGATCGTAAATCATACGAAGTGTCAACAGAGAGCATACAAGCTCTTCGACGCACGCTAGAAAAGTTTGTGTACAAAACGAGGTCCTAACAACAATAACTGAGCAGGCTAGCCATTTGATTATTTACAAGGGATTCTTCCCGCGTACAGTGATTTGGGGGCGGACTGCCGAAACTGTGACGATCTCGTGCAACTGTTCACTTGGGAGCTTATGCGCTCGTGACACAGTGCATCGCGATACAGGGCTTCGAGTTCTTAATGGGACTCCAAGCAGTTTAAGACTCCAACCAAAGGTCTCTGACGAGTCCCTTTGCCGGGACGCAGCGTACGTAAGACTAGCCATTTGATTTTTTACAAGGGATTCGTCCCGCGTAGGAGTAGCGCAGCTGGCAACACCCAAGAGCTTTGGGGGCATGCTGCTAAAACTGTGACGATCTCGTGCAACTGTTCACATGAGTGCTTATGTTATCGTGATACATTGCACTCGAGGTCTCGAGGGGTTTCGAGTTCTTACTGGGACTCCAAGCAGTTGCTTGGTCAGTTAAGACTCCAACCAAAGGTCTATGACGAGACCCGTGGCCGGGAAGAAACTTAAGTCAAGTCAGCCTTTTCAACAACAGAACAACAAAGCAAATAGTTTGCACAGAAAGTCTGTGGATGGCATTGAGAAATCCAACGACACAAGTCTTCAAGAACCTGCAAGGATGGCGAGCTTCTCAGCTGACACCACGAACAGCTTCCTTGCGCCTTTCCCGAGGTCGAGGACACGCTTCCGGACGTCACCCACGATTGCAGATTGATTTGCAATCGCCCTTTCAGCGCCCGACATTGCCGACCGAAGGCTCGATGCAGTCTGCAAAACGTTAAAAACAACAACACGAAATCGACCACACGAATCCAACACCAAGGGCACAACAAAGGCAGCTACGATGACAGAGAAGAAAAACATCTTTATGAGCAACCACAAAAAAGACTGCATTTGAAGACAGAACGTGAATTTTTAGGTGCATTGTGGGAAAAAACGGGTCACAAGTCTATAAGGACAAACTTGCAAACAATGGCAAGCCTTATAAACTCCGGCCGTTACTGCACAAGCACCATAAAAACCGACTAAAGCCGGCAGATATGAACAGAGCAGCTATAAGCAAAATTCTGGTTTTCAAGACTCCTAAACCACATCAACAACAACATCCAAGAACAATATCCTAAACAAAGGAAACAGACAGAGATGAACAAACCAGTTATAAGCAAAATTCTGGTTTTCAAGACAAACGGGTAGAGAACAAACATATCTTAAACAAAGGAAACCCCAGACCGAAGTACCTTGTTTGCAACGGCAGCGCGACTCGTCGCATTGCTTGTTTGAAGCTGAGCTCTGAAGAGGCTGGCGGTGTTGTCATCATAACTCCTGGCCACATCTCCAAGCTTCCTCTCAATCAAGCCAGTGTCGTTCTCCGCTCGTTTGAGATCAACATCCACGTCTTTCAGCTTGGATGAAACCTACAAAACCGGGAATGAATGTATGTTAACATGCAAGCATGTACGCATATATGTCTACATGTCTGCATGTCTGCATGTATGTATGTATGTATGTATGTATGTATGTATGTATGTATGTATGTATGTATGTATGTATGTATGTATGT
>QQSS02182662.1:0-14097 GCA_003687565.2 Craspedacusta sowerbii
GTATGTATGTATGTATGTATGTATGTATGTATGTATGTATGTATGTATGTATGTATGTATGTATGTATGTATGTAGATATGTATGTATGTATGTAAAATTCAGTCTATTTGACTGCCAGATTTGATGCATATTTAACACCAAACTTACAATCATGTAATGAAGTAGACTGGATTGGACAGATGGAGGAACAATTGCTATGCTCCATACTTGCCCTGCGCAATGCGGTAAAAGCTATTCTGCCTTTAAAAACAAACAGAACGAATGGTAACATAACATCACTTTTAAATGCACGCATTGAATCCTTCACTGCAAAGAACCCAAAATGTAACAGAATAATTTGGGCCATGCAGAAAATAAATATTATGAAAAGAGATTACAGAAGTTGCGAAGACACTCAAATCACATGTTATCAAGAACAAGACAAACATAAGGACAAAGAATCAAATCCAGGAAATCTCATAGGGAAGGATCGCCTCAGAATGTCAAAAACACACCAATCTTTCTTTACAGCTTTCTGTCTTAGCTTTCAATCTTAGTTTTCAAGCTTTCTTTGATCTTTAAAAATCCACTACAGGCATCCTTGTCTATTACCTTATTACAGGTTTCCTTATGATCTATAAGATGCAGCAAAACCCTTGAACAGATGTGCTCTACAAAGGCGCACCATAGATAAGAATATGATAAAAAAGATAAATAAATATAGATTAAATATATATGGATAACATAAAGCAACGACAAATGTCATTGAGTGAATCAATACCATGACTTAATCTTGCTGGGTTTGACCACGAGAAAGTTCTGATAAGCAGCACTCCATAAATCTAGCAGCCATTACATTGCCTGATCACTTCTAAGTAGCTACCATATTCTTTCAGGCAGTATCTTGTCAGAAGGAGGAGAGTAATATCCAGAGCTATAACCCAACTAAGTCGTACTTGCCACAAAGTGATTTGCATTGATGCCCGAAAAAAAGTCCAACCTCTTCAACTCTTTCCTCTATGGATTTTTATTTGGGAAACCACCTCCGTAAGACCATAATAAAATTATAAGAAATGTTTACGAACTTAGATATAGGTCTAAAATATATTTGGGGATACGTTTTTTTTAAATAGTTGAACAACAACGCATATTAATAAGTATGAAGTATCACCACTATCTTCGTTGTACGCCTCAGATCTTTGAATGTTGGCGCAGGTATCACTTTTAATGTCTTCCAACACTTTTAAGAAGCAGAATTACTATAAGGTTATATATGTATATATATATATATATATATATATATATATATATATATATATATACATACATATACATAATATTACATAATCTACTAAATCTATAGATCGTTTCCAACTTATGTATATATATACAATTAGTGAAAGACTCATCCATGAGCGTCTTGACATAAAATGTAATACTTTAAATTTTTTTCGAGGTGTCTCCACCACAAGCATATCTCCACGAGCACATACAATCTTCCTTTTTAGGTGTGTATATTAATCTTAACCAGTCAAAAGGCAGACTTGCATGGACCATATCCGTTTGACAATAAATTCTGTACTAATGGGAAACCTGCTAGACTTATCTTTAGACAATTCTTCTTAAAATTTCTGTCCTTATCAATGCGGATGACAATTGCAAATTACTGCAACCTTTCCTTGAAGATTTTCCATGTTGTAAAACTTAACTAAAGGGCCAACATTACAACAATGCGTGCTCAAAATATCTAGCTAGAAAAAATTGAAAGCGACTAGCGCCATGAGCTATCAACCGGGCATCACAGGGCCATACGCAGAACAACGATCAGGTAGCACTGTTTTAAGTAAATTCCGTAGACGTCGCTACCGCCATGAACTAACATGTCGCCACTTCTAACCATTGAAGTAAGGATGCGACTATGGTACAATTTCAGCCTAAGCGCGGGAAAATATGATTGAAAAAAAAGGCGGATTGAAAGATTAAGGACCGCGACTAACGCTATGCAAGTTGTTGGCGAGGACAAAACCATGGCATTATTCACGTGCTTCTATCGTGGAAAGAACTTCACAAAAATCTTGAATCTACGCCACCGCGTTCGAAATTTTCACAGAAGCATACCTCTTCAGTCAAACGTTTGGGAACCAGACTCAATGCGGAGTGTCCGCTGGTAATTTATGCTGATAAAAATTGCTGCCTTAGTAGGTGCAAGGCTCTATGTACAAAATTCTAGAATTGATAGTTGTTCACTGATTGATTAACAGATCTCCCAGCACATCTTGGCAAAAATAGACGCGTATTCTAGTTCAAGGTTATTTTTTACATCCAGACCATTCGTGCACAACAGCTTTAAAGTTCAGGTAATTGTAAGTAAGTCTATAACATTGTTGACGTATTATCACAATACACATCATAAATAAGACAAGTGTAGCTGTGTGTTCTTCAAAGGCATGGGTTGTAAGAGAAAGCGGAAACAGACACTCAAGCCTAAAATGTGAAGTCCAGAGAGAGGATCATCTGGAAACTTTACGCATTGAACAGCGTCTATCCCGACGATATAAAAGCCCAATATGCTCCAATACTAACTTCTTTTTATAACACTGCACAATATTAAGGAGAATGCTCGACTCCCGTCACATCTATTCTGACATCTCCACTCTACTTCACTCTCCGAAAAATCCCCAACTCTTTTCACCCAACTCCAAGTATAATTAAAATACAACAGATAATTCTGGACGTGACCAATGCAACAAATACTACGCGTAATAACCCGTAAATGACAATAACAGCAACGTGTATGAAGTCACCTCCATTTACGCACTAAGGTTGACATTCTAGTTCAGTGTAGCCTTATTTTCGACTTTCAAATCATGGCCTAGGCAGCATGGAAGAACTGAAGCTGATAAATTCCTCCAATCTGCTTCGCTTATATACAATTACATATTGCACTTGCAGTGTTGTGTCTCTAATATGGTGTCCATGCGTCTTCCTTTTCGCCGGACCTGTCCGGATTTTGAGGCCTGTCGTCAGTCCGGCGCAACCTCACGCCGCACCAACATTTGTCCTCCTTTTAGCAGATGTGTTCAATCTTCTTAAATCAATAAAAGAAAAACGGCAATAATTTCTATTTGAACATAGTGGCATGGCGTCCAAAGCTGCATTAGCCCCGTTCAAGCAAGCAATTGGCTGATAATGGTGCTCGTCATTCGTTCAAAATGCATTCACGTTTGAAAGTAGTGGCAGGTTGACGCCATCCTGCGTCATTTTAAGTAAAATGCCCAAATGCGTTAAACATCCCGAATGGACCAAAATGCAGGAATTCGCGTAGAAACGAGCAGGGAAGTTTGTACATTGATCTGCATCGCATTTTAAATGATTGTCTAAAGCAACGTATTTTGATATCAATGCCACAGAAGACAAATATGTACAGAATTTGTGAGTACACACCTGTCCAATGCAATAATTCTTGCCTAACGGCACAGCAAAAGTCTCCTCCTTATTGGTTTCATGGAAGTGGCCACCCTAGTCTCTAACTGCGCTGTGGGCATCTCTCCAAGTCGTCCGCAAGCGTATGACCTTCTGATGACGTAATCGGCAGGTTAAGCTTGTGGCGAAAATATATGTATATATCCACGTCCCCAGGTAGTGGATAGGAAACGGCCTTCAGATGTGGAAGTTAGCTGCGAAATTTTGCAGCAGAGTAAACAGAGCGTGGTGAAAGTGGACGGGTGGTGATGTCCACAGTTTTAAATGGCCATTCGCTCTTTGAGAACTCTGTGACGTGGCGAGTCTGAGCCGACACTTCAAAAGTTCACACCGTTTCGGGGTTACACGTAAGGAAGTCTTCTGTCATATTTGGAAGTTCCGGCAGGCCTCTGCAGCCGTGGGCGATGGCGATTATCTCGGAGTTCTCTTCTTGTCATTGGACTTTATCGTCATCGATCAAGTGGTAGACTGAGAACCGCGCGCCCTCTTTCCATGATAACTCTCTTATGCATTTGATTGCACTGTAACTGCCTTTATGTATAGACAAGAGCGTCAATTCCTGCGGCGATGACTTTATAGGCGATGGAAGCAGGTTTAAGATGGAACTGGTGGAGGCTTCTAGCCCGCGGCTTACACGCAGGTGGCTCTGGTTAGATGGTCGCTGGGGTGTGTGCTTCTTGAACAGCAGGCTTCTTCGGCAGCTGCCAGAGTGACTGAGCAGGCTTATTTAGGAACCGTATTGCTCAGCTTGCATGAGGGTGTGTGTGTGTGTGTGTGGGGGGGGCCTAGAAAAATGTGGTCCAAAAATTGTTTGTGCCAATTTATCCTGAACGGGTAGCCGCACCCGTTGGGCATCTCTGCAAGGCAGTCGAAAAAAAGTCTAAAAGTCCATGAAACTTTAAAATTTGCAACGTGGAACATCCGTACCCTACCAGAATCTAGCATAGCTGACCCGGCCGGCTCGCCGAACTGCATTCGTTGCTGCTGAGCTTTGCAGGTACAGCATTGACCGAGTAGCTGACGAATGATGTCTCACCAAAGTTGGCGAAGGATATACATTCTTTTAGAAAGGGGTTGTGTTGACTCTCGGTGTTGGAATTGCTATTCGTACTAGTCTGATGCCTTTGATCCCAGGGTCACCAAATGCATAAACGAGCGTTTGATGTCACTTCGGTTTCCACTTCCATAGCGTCCATAGCGTTTATTCGCAAACTCTTGCGGCTGATGATGTAGAAAAGGACACCTTTTACGATTGTCTCCAACCACTTTGCAGTCTATGCACATGAAGATAAGCTGGTAAATCTTGGCGACTTTAATGCGCGAGTTGGATCAAATCCCCTTGTTTGAGAAGGGGGGATATGTAAGCATGGGATCGGCAACCTAAAGCTCAGGGGCATCCGCCTCCTGAGCCTATGCTCGGAATTCAGCCTTGTCATTACCAACACTCCTTTCCAACAGCGCAACCAGCAAAAGGCTACATGAATGCATCCCAGATCGAAGCATCTGCCATACTACGTAATCACCAGGTTGCTTGACGTCGGGGATGTGCAAATCACAAGAGCCATGCGAGGCGCCGAATGCTGTCCGACCACCAACTGGTAATCTCCATCTTCCAGCTGTGCCTTGCACCTCCTCTCCGTAAGCAAAAAAAAAAAAGAACACCTAAGCGCCTGAATGTTTGCACATGAAAAGCTGTGAAAGTAAGAAGCAGCTTGCGTCAGGAGATCTATGAGGCTCTGTGCTCCGAGGCGACTTCATCCTCCGCACCTTCGGTTACGGATGAGTGGCAGACCTTAAGCTCGTTCATCATGCGTGCAGCTTCCGTGGCGCTTCGTTACTCCTCCAAAAAGCACCACGACTGGTTTGACGAGATCACTTCGGAAATCCGAAAGCTGCTCTAAGCTAAACATGAAGCACACGCTGCGATACTGCGAAATCCGAAATCTGTTGAACTCCAAAGCAAGGGGAAACAGTTTCGTGCACAATTGCAAAAACAACTCCGTCACACAGAGAACATTTGGTGGAGTCTAAAAGCACAGGAACTGCAGAGCTATGCAGACACAAACGACATCAAGAAATTCTACCAAGCCGACAAAGCTGCTTATAAGACCCAGTAAGATTATGATCCACCGGTGATGTCCAAAGACGGCAGCAAGCTGATTAAAGATCACGATGAGATTCCAGAGTCCTGTGCAGAAAATATCAAAGACCTTCTAAACTGCGTCAACCCAAAACATTCATCCATATAAGACCTTTTACCGGAATTACCATTACTACATGACCTTGACGTCCCTCCTACCTTTCCATGAAGTCATCAAAGCTGCAAATGGTCTCGAAAGTGATAAGGCAACGGGTGCCTGTGGTAGTATTGCAGTACGATGGCTTCTATCTAACCCAACGTCTGCACCAATTTACCACGAAAGTGCGGAACACGCACACGATCCCACAGCAGTGGAAAGATCCTAACATTATTACCATCTTTAAGCGTAATTGTCACCGCCAGATCGGTGGCAACACTGGCGGCATCTCCATACATTCAATGACTGGCAAGGTGCTTGCCCGAGTCATGCTATGCCGCCTTCTGGCCTGTGTAGTTGACTTAGTTGCACCAGAATCTCAATTTGGTTGTACGCAAGGTCGCAGTACCATCAACATGAACTTTGTTGGGAGATCGTTGCAAGAGAAACGCAGTGAACAACACCAAAGCCTTTTCCTTGTCTTTATTAACATCACCAAGACTGTTGTGACCTGTAACGAGTAGAGCCAGAATGACAGCCGCTTTGTTTACTCAAATCAAGTCTGTCTTATAAACTGTAAGATCGCTTGTTATATACTCACTGCATAGGTTACATAATCTAGGTCATAGCATGCGCTGCCTAGCACGATAAGCTATACAACTGCCCAACAGTTCCATCCCTAATATAATAGCCTCCTACTCACCCTAAGTTACATAACGCGAGTAACACAACGTCAATACCAGTGAGACGGGGAATAATAAGGTTATGCAACTAACAGGCTGGCATTGTCTAGTTGCCATATGGTTATCTCCACGACACCTCTCCCGCAACTTTGCGACACAGAATTATTGTCGCTTTTCGATTTTGGACTTGCGTCGTTCGTGTCACCGCGGATTGTCTGTCGTATATCCACAAGGCGGGCTTCGACCATGCTTGCCTTTGGACACACCATTGCTTTGGTTGCCCATTTGCGTCTGACATTTCATTGGGGAGTCACTTGTCTTCTGCAAGCTTTTCTGTCGACACCTCTCTAAGATCGCAATCTTCAGCCAGAAAGTGGACGCGCATGTTCACTGCGACGTCGCCATACTGGCCTGCAACCCATCTTGGATCTTTGTCTCAGCGCGGGCCGCAGAACAAGGCACATCACGGCATTCCAACACGGTACTCTAAGGCCTTTTTGATCCGTGTCATAGTTGCTTGCTTTTCAGCTAGCTGACTCTTCAGCAAAGGTCTCGCTTGTTTGCTTTGGGTAATGTGAGCAGGCAAAGGCATTAAGGTATCAATTTTGCGGCGAATGCGACGTCCATTAAGCAGCTCGCTAGGCAAGTATCCACACTGTAATGGTATCCTGCGATACTGCATTAAAAATTGATGAAAAGTGGATTTTGGTGGTAGGGGAAGACATGGAATGTCCAGACCATTCTTTCCGTGGCATCGTTTGTTGCAGGATGATAGGGTGCGCCAGTCAGACGAACTATTCCACGGTCTTTACACCATGACTGAAACTCCGCGGAATGCAGTGTTTCCGAATTGTCAGTAACTATGGCGTGCAAGTATCCGAAATGCGCAAAGTTCCTTTCAAGGATTTCCACAGTTGCTTTAGCTGACGTTGAACTCATTGCGTGTATGCTGGGGTACTTGGAGTATGCATCAACGTTGATCAACCAGTTGCGTCCCTTGATGATGATAGCGTGGTCAACGTGTAGACGGCTCCATGATTTTTCTGGCAATATCTAAGGTTTCTTTGGCGGTCCTTCAGGCATATTTTGTTGTTCGGCACATGAACCGCATTGCTGACACTGTTTCCTAATGTCTTCGTCAAGGCCGGGCCAATAGACTGCTGCGCGCGCCAGCTGCTTCCTCCGCTGTACCTCAAAGTGTCTAAGGTGCAGATGACTTAGAACTTCTTTCTTGAGACTTGCTTGCACAACGACTCTAGCTCCATGAAGCAGGCATCCATTTGCTGATAAAAACCAGCCAGCAATCGTGAAGAAATCACTCACCGAATAACACGTACTATCTCCTTTCTGTGAGTTCTTGACCGGAGGCCACGCTTTACGCACGTACCGCATCACCTAAGCAGTTACTGGATCTTTAGCAATCCTTCACGATAATTTGAGGATCCAGCAACTTCAGCTGCTGTGAGATCGTTCTTGTCAAACAAACAACTTCTCCGTCGTCTCTGTTCTACTTTCCGTCAAAATCTCTGTCTGGGCTCGCCAGTAAACGACTAAGAGCATCTGCACTGTCATGCTCCCTTGTCTTTCGATACTCGATATTGTATGCGTACTGCCTTACAATCATTGCCCATCTTGCTAGTTGGTTGGCAGCCAGCGCAGGAACAGTCTTGTTTGGCCCAAAAAGCGCCAGCAGAGGCTTGTGATTGGTAATTAAGTTGAAATTTCTACCATATAGGAAATGGGGAAATTTATCCAAACCATATACGATTGCCAGCGCTTCTCTTTGGATCGGGCTGTAACGGCGCTGGGCAGGCGTGAGCACCTTCGAAAAATTAGCAATCGGCCTTTCGCTTCCGTCAGGTTAACGGTGGAACAAGACTGCTCCGATTTCGACATTTGACGCGTCGCATGATATTCCGACCTGCTTTGCCGGATCAAAATGTGGGAGCATGGTTTCTTCGCACAGCATTTGCGTTAGCGTCTCGAAAGCTGCTTGATGCTCAGCACTCCATGTCTACAGTTATTCTTTCCTCCATAGTCAATTCAATGGCTCCTTGACGGTCGTGAGATCGCGCAAAAACTTTCTGTAAAATTGTACTGACCCAAGAAATTACTCCAGGCCTGCACGACAAGTTGGCAGTGGCATCTTCAAAACTGCATCTACTTTTTGCCAATTAGCAATTTCTTCACGAGATAGTGTGTGTACCCAAATATTCTACGGAAGGCTTCGCGAACTCTCACTTCTCTAATCGACATCGTGATCCGCGTTCTTGCAGTCGCGTCAGTAGCGCTCGTGAATTTTGGGCATGCTCCTTTGAATTCGCTCCACTGACTAAAATATCATCTAGATATACAGCTACACCACACAGATCAGACCTCAACAGCTCCATGATCTCCTGAAAATATCCCGAAGCCGAGCTAATGCCAACCTATTTTGCAAAAGGACGCCATGCTGGGTGCTTATGCAAGTTTCTTTTGACTCTCCGATGTCAGTCTTACTTGATTATAAGCATCTGCTAAATCAATTTTTGTACAACCAAATCCACCACCAAGTTTCCTCATCAGCTCTTCCGGCAGTGAAATTCTCTGTCTGTGCAACTCCAACTGAGGATTCACAGTAACCGAGTAGTCACCACATATTCGAACTCTACCTTCTCATGGCCAGGTTGTAGCGCCTTGAAAATGGGAACTACCGGCGTACCATATTCGTTGAATTCCACTGGATTCCATATCTGCTTTGCTATCCCTTCAGCCATAGCGTAATTACCATCCTCCTGAAGGGCGAGAGGCGCTTGCCTCAGCTTGCAGAATTTTGGTTTGCAGAATCCTCGTAGTTGTCGAATACGGCCTTAACTTGACAAGACAACTGCTCCAACAAAGCAGTATGCTGAACAATGCCCAGCATGCGGTTAACGTCGATTGCCATCTTTTTGATGCTGTCGCGTCCAAGTATGTTGAGTGGTAGCATGTGGGTCTGCATTCCATCACCATCGCAGACAGATGCTTCGGCCATAAACA
Source organism: Craspedacusta sowerbii (assembly GCA_003687565.2). Lineage (NCBI taxonomy): Eukaryota > Metazoa > Cnidaria > Hydrozoa > Limnomedusae > Olindiidae > Craspedacusta > Craspedacusta sowerbii. The sequence goes on from QQSS02182662.1 coordinate 9,402, forward strand.
TTCCAATGACCGATAAAGAAGATCCGTCCGCCACCTCGTAAACATAGTCCACGCTCTGAAGATTCGGTCTACCAAGCTTTTTCCAAACGTGGAACAGAAGTTGTCACTTGGTCCGGTGTCAACTTCGAACTTGAACCTCTTGCCATTCAATTCGATAGGCAACTCCAGCTGCGGTATTTTTTTTCTGCAGAAAAACCGAGCGAATTTGACGTCTTGTTATTGGGTTCACTAAGATGTCTGCTCTTCTCTTCTTGCATGCTGCCTGAATATGACCCTTTTCTGTGAGTAGTGGTACGTGCTTTCGTTAAAACGGCATCTTTCCGCAGTGTGGTCTTGCCGCACCGAAAACACGTGGTCGGGCGTTTTAACGGCTTGGTTTGATGGCTCAAGGTTTCTAGCTGTTTTGCACTTTGTGTAGGTCGATCGCTTTGGTACCATGTAAGATGTCCTTAGCTACCTTGGCCCCTTCCTCGATTTCAGTCGCCATCCTTACCGCGTGTCTTTTACTTTGCACAGTGACTTCAAAATCGCTTCATTGTTCACGGAGCACATGAACTTGGTACAAAGCGCTTCATTTTGACTATTTTTGATAGCCCCAAAGTTGCAAGTTCTTGTCAAATCCTGCCTGCCTACTCGGCCATCGTCTGTCCCGGCTTCCGCTTCATGTCCGATCAAAACTTGAATCGCTCTCGCACCACAAACCTTGTCGGATCAAAATTTTTCTCATAAATTCCTCCATTTGTTCCATCGTAAAATTGTTAACCTCCCTAGCTGGCTCTTGTTGGGACGCCAGTTTACTTAGCAGCTTTTATGTAGTCGCGACCTGATTTGTGAAAAAAACCTTCGCTTTTTTCCCTCTGGACCTGAGTTGGCTTTGTCGAATGTGTTAAACCATTCGCAGTAGTCGCCCCACATTTTCGATGTAGGATCAAAAAAGGCAAAACTGGGAATACTCGCCGCGTAAGGAGTGGTAGTTCCAATGCCGGATTTCGATTCCAACATTTTCAGTACAGCCTCGTTCTGCTTCTTGAGCTGTTCTCGTCCTTTGCCATGTAGTTTCTCGGCTATTTCTCGGCTAAGCTTACGCAGCTTGCTTACGTAGTTTCTCCGCGTCTTGGCGTTGGTCTTACAACAGATCAGATCAGCAAGATCTGCCATTTTGATTGCTGCAATCGACAATACCGTTCAAAGGCAGGTCACGATCCCATTTACTTCAGACTGGACTTAATTCACTTCTGAGACTGTCAGCAGAGACTTGTTATAAAGAAACGTTTGGATGCCTTCCGACTTTCCTTAAATTGTTTAAAGAGTTTCACGCTGGCATGAAAATCAGAGTCGTTGTTGTTGTCTGACTGGACTCTTCCGACATTCTGGTACCCATTATATTTAACCTCTTCTAGTAGCGGTAACGATTGCATCTCGGAACATCTTAGAACCAAACGCAGGGATTTCCATCAATTATAGTCTTGATGGCAAGCTTCTTAACATTCGAAGACTCAAAGCTGAAACCGAAGTTTTTCGTGAAAGAATATTTGAACTTCAATACGCCGACGACGCAGCCATCGCAGCCCACACCGAAGACAGCCTCCAAAATGCCCTTAATTTACTGGCAGACGCTTACAACCAAGCCGGCTTGAACATGAACGTAAAGGAAATCATGTGCTGTGCATCCAATACCAGCGTTGCCTACCTTTTCGGTTACAGGTGTATCGCTGCCAGTCCATTCGGAGTTCCTATACCTTGGAAGCGCACTGTCGGACAGCTGGGATTTAAGCGTCGAGAAAATCGGTTAAAAGCAGCTTCCTCCGCCTTTAGCTGACTCTCACACAGAGTGTTTCTAAATCGCAACCTCTCCGTAGCAAAAAGGTCGCCGTGTATAAGGCTGTCTGCATTTCCACCTTTCTGTACAGCTGTGAGAAATGGACCCATACCGGAGTCACGTAGGGGTCCTTCAGTCATTTCATGCAAACTGTCTGCGAAGCATCTTAGGCATTCGATGGTGGCACAAATTCCCTTAACTGACATCTTAAGTAAGGCTAGGATTATTACAGCCGGGTGCCTAATGTTCAAAAAGCAAATTCGTTGGGTTGGTCACGTCGCCAGAATACCTGCTTGTCGGCTGCCTCGAAGACTTCTTTACGGGGAGCTCGCGTAAAGAAAGAGGTTGCCTGGCCTCCCAAAGAAGTGGTACCCTGACCATATCATAAGCGTCCTGCGTTGGAAAAATCTCAACCCATTGGCACTCGAGAGCATTGCATGCAAATAGGAACTTCTGGAGAGCCAATAAATTAAAATTACCAATAAAAACATTAATTGCTACACACAATTGCTCATATTCCCAACGAAATTCATCTTGGGCACAACACCGCCCTACCCCCTCCCCTTGTTCAGGATTCCTTGGCGCAGTCGGCAAACTCGCGATATCCTTTGATCGTAGCGATCTCTAAAATAGAAATCAAAACTTTTTCATATATTGATGAATGCCTGCTTTATGTCTCGATACTAGAAAATTTCATGTATGTACTGCTGGTTCATATTGTTTATCGTTAAGCTTCCATTTAGCGCTTACAGGACACCTCGATTAATTGATTGTAATTAGCCAAGTAGTTACATTGCACGAATCGAAGTGCTTGCTCTTGTAGTTTTTCTATTTTGGATATAATGACTCTGATTTAGTTTTCTATCTATTTTAATCCAGAAAAGTTATATCCGTATTTTGGATATTGCTTATTAGTGCCTTTGACATATCCGGCGTTTATCTGGCAGGGGCTTATTTGCCTTTGGTCACATGCAGCGTTGAATTTTAGGATTCACTACCATGTCATTTGAGAATAGCCAGTTAATAGCAATAATTGACTCACCCTCTAGATTTTTTTCAGATTGACTTTTAAAACATTTGCAGCCAATTTTATCAGAGTAGGGGGCAGCTAGTGTCTGTTTGTCGACTTGTCTGTATCTAAATGTTGTAGCTTATTTATTTCTTCCTAGAAATTACATTCAGGTGAAAATTTGAGTTACTAGTGACATAATTTTTGATCAAATGGCTAGCCTTATGTTTGCCTCTTCCCTAAGCTTAACTGGCATAGAAACTGCTTATAGTCCCATTAAGAACTTCAATCCCTGGAGATCTCGAGTGCACTGTCTCACGAGAACCTGCAAGCTCTCAAGTGAGCAGTTGCCCAAGAACGTCACAGTTTCAGCAGCCTGCCCCCATAGAGTTAATTGGATGGGTACTATATAATAACTATGCCTGCCCCCAAATCACTTGACCATTGCCAGCTGCTGTGCCCTTCCCATAAACATAATTTTTGCTCTTATTTTTATTACACTGGTGTTCTCCATATATCTCTTGGGTATTTTTTGCGAGCTCATATTGATCAGCAGATGGAAGATCTGCAGTCTTTTAGCATACTTCCCAAGCTGTGCTCTTCTGTGTTTTTAAAGTAATTTTTATTTTTAAAAACGTCGCTTGCTTTGTAAGGGTTCGTTAAACTTGATTGTCTTCCACAAAGTGTATTTTCTTGGTTTCCTATGGCGACCTTGTTGCTCATGATGGGTTCTATTAAGTTCCAGATTTTTGCTTTCACCACCTTGCTTTAAGTAGCCTCTGCTAATTAGCCTTTCTAGCCTTCCCATTCAATAATACACATGTTTCTCATTTTTTCGGAAATTTGTATTTTTTCTTGCATAGAATCAGCATTTTGCGTTTCTCAATCCTGGATCTGTACACGATTGCTTTTCTTAGGTCTCTAAGGAGCCTGTTTTTGTCTTACTTTTTTTTCAACAGCACATAGGTATTTGAGATTTCGATTTTGTTGTCTTCAAAGTTTTCGTAAGATTGATTTGCATTAAGAACCGTTTTATTGCAAGCGATCACAGAGACATCCAAGATATATGTGTTTGCATCAAAGTTTGTATCATTCTGGTACATAATTTGCTTTAAGTTTTTAAGGTGCTGAATTTGTTCTCATGATAATAAGCTTATGATAGTTATCTAAGCCTAAGGTCAAAGCAGGCAATTTGTGCAAGCGAGAAGTGAGATACATTTGAGGCCCTATGGCTGTTGGTATTCCTGTGCTGATTTAATGTCTCCCATTTGGTGGTCAGTAGACAGAGAGTAGAACCATTTTTTTCTTTGAACAGAAACCACCCTGGCCTTTCTGAAAAGTGGTATGGCTGGAACTCAGATGCAACACCTTTTCCTATATAAGCAATCAAACCACCATCTGATGGTCTCTATTGAATCTTTATTGAATCTCTATTGAATATTTATTGACGATATTAAATCTCTATTAAATCTCTGTTGAATCTCTATTGAATCTTTATTGAAATTGTATCAGTCTTGCGTGTAGCACCAGCTCCAAGTGCTTTTCATAAAGGCTCTGTTTGCTATGCTGCCATGCTTGTTTTATTTATTTCTTTGATTTTTTTGCTCATAATACATGATATCTTATATTGAAAAGGCAGTCATTCATGCTTGTTTTTTTACTTAACTCTCCATCTTAAGTATCAGATTGTCTTTGTGTCATGGTGTTAAGTTAATGATTGCATATCAAATGAGTGTTGTTTTTTTTCCCTGCTATTTTAGTTTTGTAAGGAAAAAGCGTCGACGGGCGTTAGCTTTCATGCTGGTCACACCCTGGTGACCAATATGCAGCTCATCTAGTAGGATGCGTCGGAGGCTTCGAGGTACGAG
>QQSS02182673.1:0-14096 GCA_003687565.2 Craspedacusta sowerbii
ATTATTGCAATTGTATTTTGCAGGTGTTACTGGGTTGACGGAAAACAACTTGAATGTTTCCGTTCTGTTGTGCCAGCGTATATGCGAAGCTGTTGCTGCCTCAATTGAATATTACATTGAGAAGCAGCCATCCTGGAGTTTTTTCGAGGCCACCCGAATTTTTTATCCGAAGATGGTATCTAGCAGCCTAACCCATGATATAGCTCAGTATAAAATGATACCGTGGCTCTTCAAGGATGCAAGTGACCACAAGCTGCTGGAAGAGTGGTCGATATATGTTTCGCAGGCACAGCCAGAAATGATGGTCTACACTGTTACTGATGTGAGCAGCGTTGAGCACTTCGACATAAGTCGCTACTGGAACAACAAGCGCACGTCGTTGCCCCTGCTGGCAGTGCATGCTTTCAGAGCCATACAAGTTCCCGTATCGTCGGCTGATGTCGAGCGTGCATTTAGCTCCTACAAAAAGCTTGTTTGTCCAAGCAGACTACCCTTATCTGACGATTCGGTTCGAGTGCTGCATTCTGCTGCATGGAATGGTGACATTACCGGTCGTTTTAAGGGCTTTCAGATTTGATTTAGTGGTTTAATGGCTTTTAGGGTGATGTAAATTTAATGGTTTGATAAATTATTTCTTCTAATAAACCCTCCTATGCTTGAATTTCACTGGATGATTTGTCTTCTAGCTATGAACCAGCGCTGCTTACATAAAATAGTCGTAAATATGGAGATATCCAGCTTCGTGCCCTAGATATTTGGAAACGGGAATTTTCGGAAATTTTCGTTGAGGAAGGGGGGGGGGGGGAGAATTTTTGAGTTTGAAAACGGGAATTCCCGGTGCCCTTGGTAGGCACCGCGCTGAGTGTTGATTGTTGCCCATTGCGCACGTGTCTTACAAGCGCTGCTGCCTTTCGAATTCAGATGAAGAAGCACGCTGAAAACCAGTAAGACTGAAGTAAGAGCATGCGTCTTATAGAAACAAAAGATAGATAGGTTATGAAATTTTCCTGAGCATATGGGTATAATTGGGTTTGCTATATGTCTTCGAAATGGTTCCCTTAGTTCTGAGATTTCAAAGGCTTTGGTTTAGCTCATTGTTTTATTGGATGCTCACTTGCTCCTGCAGCCAGTGCAACATTAAAACTTTGCAAGTTGCGGCAGTAGAGATCATTCATCCGTAACATGGCTGACTGTAGTTTATGGCAGAATTCAGAATGCAAAGCAGCATTTTACGTTCAGGGAATCCTGCTGGGACCTTGAAGGATCGAATAGATCTCTCCCTCTTTTATCTTTGATACTTTGCAGTATGTCCTGCTACAGTTACCTTTGCACATGGGTACTTTTTAACGTCATTTGCCCGAATAATAAAATTTAAAATAGCATTTTAATAAATCATATCATATTATATAAATCATAATAATAGTTCCCTCTTTGAATTTGACCTGCCATAATTTAGCTTAAACTAGCCAATTACTCTCTTTTCAAAATACTAACTCTTTTCTAAGTACCTGTTTAAGGTGTTTGCTTTGGAAGTGCCTTTGTCTATAAACAAAGATCCTAGTGTTGAAATGAAAATTTTGTTGACCTACATGACTTGCTGTGAGTTATTAAACAGATTTTGAGAGAGGTGGTGTTGGCCCTTCACTGTGAATACACTTCGTTTGATTTTTAATATTTAGAAGAATGCTTTGGGATACTGATGCATCGAGTTCTCTCCCTGAAATTCAGCCCAAATGAACCTGCAAAGAATTTTTGTCTGGAAGCGGTCTGAGTTTTTATATGCTTGCTTTAGCGAAGCTTTAATTAACCTAGCACAAACATGCGTGGTCCAGAAGCTCTTGAATCGGATAGTTATCCCAATTTTTATTGGTCTTGAAGGTGGCATTTTGAGTCAGTACGGGATGAAAATATGATAATCCCATATGCCCTATTATGCCATGATTATGCCATATAAATTGCATTTGGGCTTCTGCCTTATTTTTGTTGAATTTTTGTTGCTGTTTGCGTGCTATTCAACTTAGCCAATGAGGTTCATTGGAATTTGCATGTACTTAGGCAAAAGAATATAGCAAACACTACTGTGAATATAAATATGCTAAGCAATAATGCTCCATGAATGTACTGCATTGGCCATGATCGAAGTCACGAGAACTATGTTTTAGCAGCAGTGTATGGGATGCTGGTTTGCAATAAGCAACTATGAGCTTTGTCCCAATGTACAGCTTTGTTTTCCACTAAAAGATTCTTGTCATACTGCCTTTTTTTCTTGAAATTGAATATGCTTACAAATTGGGAATCAAAGTTAAGTCAGGCAACTTTGTAAATGAGCATTTTGAAATGCCTATTGTTCACTGAAGATTGTGGCCTATGAGAATCCATATTAAACTTGAGGCCAAAGCACTGAAACAACATACTTTTTGTCTTTTGTTTTGCAATTGTGAATTTGTAGACTTAATCATTAAAATAAGTTCATATTGTGAGTTAATGATGACTCTCCTTAACTGAATATTTTAGAAACCACTTCATGCATTATTAAGGCCAATACCAAGTTACTCACCCTATTATTCGCGCTTCTAGTTGTAGTATATATCTGTCTTGTGTTAGTCCTGGTCATCCCGCAAATGTATTCACATGGCACTATAACTAAAGCTTGATGTTTCATAACATAACTGTAATTAATTTTTCACAGAATGTTGCCCTTCATATTTTGCCCTACAGCTGTATCCAGTGACCAAAACTGTTAAAATGCTATGACATGTTAATGCGGTCCAAACTGTTGAGTGGTATAACTGTGTTACTTTTTCCTAGAATTCACCTGCCTAGTTAGGATGCCTAAACATAGGAAAATGAGGTTAAAAGTGCATGGAAAGCAGGTGAGTATGAAAAATTTTTTGAGAGTGTTGATTTAGCATGTGCCGATTTGCTGAGGTGGAAGTAATGTTGCTTGTAAGCGCATCCTAATAACTCACAAACACATGCAAATAAATACAAACTCATTCAAGGCCCCTATGGGCTGTTGTAATTGAGTCTTCGTAAATCTGGCCTTTTCAATTGCCCATGGCAATGTGTTCCACTACTACATTCTGTCATCATATATTTGATGAGCGTTGTAAGCTGAAAACTTAGAATAGAATAGAAAGCAAGTTTTTCGCATTAAAGCTAATGATTCTGGGCTTTGTTGGAGCCGCTATGGTAAACAAGCATGGAATCGGTTTTTATGGAGTCGGTTTCGTGAAGCTTCAGCTATTGGAGGAAACCAGGAGCATTATTATTTATATGAGCAGGTACATGGACCATTCATCCATGTTTGAATCCGATTCTCCCAGAAATGTATGTGGCTAAGGAAAAATGGTGACGGCTGTGTGCAGCATAGTGCTCCCTCCCCCCTTTAACTGATTGCGGGTTTATCCTAATGCAGTTCGGTGCATCTTATCCAAGTTTCGAAGGCACCAAAGAAATCTGAGAGGTGCCAAGCCTGTAGGTGTAAGATGTCAATACCCAAAATATGCCCTGTATTCCACTTTGGTTCAGACCGCACCCATTAACATGAACTGGTGTAAAAGCACCGACGACTTACATTGAAAATCATTTTCGGAAAAAATTAAAGATCTGTGTGTCTTTCTAGGCCAAGCAGCTGATATTTCAACTAGGCATTATACTGTCTCCAAGACTGGCAGGTTCTTTTCTCCAATGTTCCCGCATGAGAGATGGCGCTCATTGATTTGCGGTATGACTTCAGTCCCTGCACCCGCCCTGCTCTAAGTGTTCACCTGCGACCACTCCGTGGCGTAGTGGCGAAATTTATCTAGATCTACGCCATTTACTGAGGTCTATTCAAACTGCTTCTTTAAATGAACTGCATAGTGTATTGAACTAGATTGCGTCTTTAACGTTTGACTTTACCCTACCATTATATCTGTCGGGAATGATCGCGACTTTCTATATGGTTAATTAGCACTTGTTAATACGTAGAGGCCTCTTTCTTTAATCATGGGCCGGTTGCTGACTTCAGCTTGGTTTTCATCTACCTCACCAAATGTGGTCCCTCTTCGGATGGATTCGTAGAATTCAAGGCACTTGCCTAGCCAGCCTTGATTGCTTACGTATGGCACAATCCGACCTGCGCCGGTGCGGAGTGCGGCTAGCAGTGGCGTACATCATCTGCTGGTGCCAGTTTAAAGTCTTTCATCTAGCCGATGACGCTGAATTCCATTAGCTAAAGGAAACTGCGCCAAAGCCCTTCGTGAGGGGAAATCTACTGTAAGGCATCAATTGGTAGTGTTAAATGCACCTTTTAAAGGATAGGACGTGTATGATGTCAACTCAGTTGCTCCAAGCCAAGGCCATTTCCTCTTTGCTCGTGTTGCCGTGCTGTTGATTGGTTAGCCATCAGTGTAATTGAAGGTTCATGCCGACATAAGTTCGGAATGTACTTACGAAAACGTGTCTAGTTTGATAGCTGCAGTTGTACCTTTTTCTTCATCAAAAATGGTCGAGTTACTAAATTTGTGTGAAGAACTACCATGGAACATACTAAGATTGGCTCATTTATTAAATCAACAATTGCTTCACATTCTGTGTTTTTTAAATATGTTGCTCTAGAGTATTTGTCATCTAATTAGGCTCAGATTAATTTTCTGATTCAAGGGAGAAATAAAGTTGTGCTAAAGAAGTTTGCTAACTACTTTTCATGACACGAATGTTGAGCATCTTGGCCAAAGTCATGAATGGTGGTCCAGCCTTTTTTTTCCTGGTACTGGTTATACTGGTCTGCTTAATGCTCAGGTACTCAGGCATACGGTTTGCTTTTGGAATCATTTGTAAGGCTTCCAAATCAGATGCTGATGCTAAAAAGGGTGTTTAGATACATTAAGTGCTTAATCAGATTTTCTTTGCAATGATTATAGATTTTTCTTATTGCTTTAGACTCAAGCCCGTGCCACAGAGGGTTACGAGTTGTACAGTGAGATTGAAAAGCGAAATCGTTTAATGGAAGCATTTTACAAGGTATTGGGTATTTCATCAACATGTTCAATTGTAGGATAGTCGGAAATTTTAAATTGCGATATCTTGTAAAGGTATCTTTCATCATGTAATGTGGTGTTAAGTTTGGTGTTAAGTTTGTGGATGTGGTTGCTGATCAGGGTTGGATAAAATCATGATTTAAATTTTTAAAAAATCAGATTTTTTTTTATTTTAATCGGATTTCTTTTATTTAAATCTGATTTTTTTTTAATTCTTAAAATTTTAACTAGTAATTTAGCTGTTACAATGCACGGGGTATTGGCCAAGCTTTGAGTTATCCATAAAAGTGTAGCGGACAGCAGGTTCGGTTAGTTAGCTTGCGTAAGCCATTGTTGAGGGTCCACTGCTTTGAAAGTTGTGGTAATATCCATGTTGAGAGTGGGCTATGGTGGCCCATCCAACTTATGGTGGACAGAGTCTTCTCATGCCTCAAGATACACGGTGAAATACGATGCGTGAGTGGCTAAAGGTTTATCTTGCAAACTGGTCAACTCTGCTATGGATCTGTGAAGACTTCCGTACTTTTATCGATTCAGAAGTCAATCAAAAGGCTTCCAACCTTGTAATAAAGAGATTTGCCGAAGCCCAGCTGTCCATTCTGAAACTGATGCTGTTGCACTGGGCACCGCACAGCGTGAAAATAGCAGACGTTGAAGTGTGGAAAACCCTGGAAAGCCAATTCTTGGATACGTGCAATGACAAAATTGTCACAAAGAAGTTCAAAGGCAGGTATGACCGGGCCATAATCCCTGGTTAGTTCTAGCTTACCTTCTGCAGCCTCCATGTCAAGGACGGATGCTGAACGACGCAGAAAGAAAGGCAGCACTTGAGTACGCCAATGAGCGTAATTCCTATACTAAGGACGTTCACAGGAAAGTCGCACCCATTCCTTGAATTCGAGTTCAGCTCAGATGTCGCAGCTACGTTATCAGCTGTTCAGTGATGGTGTTCAGATCGTGGCGACATCGGTGGTGAAGTTTTGGAAACTATTGTGCGTCTGCTGACCGTCGCATTTTTTCAAAAATTCTCTTTGAATTTAGGCCAAGGCGGCAGACGCAATGGCAGGAGTGCCTTTCGCGTTTTATTGTTATTTTTCCCTTTTTTTTAATTTTTTGACAATGAGGCCAATGCGCATTATGGACTTTGGATCGCAGTCAGGCTGTTTAATCAAACAACTAATTATTCAATTTATTTCGAACGTTTTTGTCCATGGTGCGATTATCTCGACAGTCATATTTTATGAGTTTTCACTAACCCCTCTAGTCAGTGAGTGAAAAGTAATTAAACAGTAAATTGTGATGACATTGATAAAAGAGATAGACGGACTGATAGTGATAGAGATTAGAGACGAAGGGTCTGCATGTTTTGGTTGTTTTGAACTGTTAATGACAAGACTTCTATAAATGCTACGGGAAGACAGAAAAAGAAACTTTATTGTTTTAAGAAATTTTGATTTAAATCATCAAAAATTTCAAAACAGTCATTTGATTTAAATCTTGATTTAAATCAAGATGATTTAAGTCAGCCAGCCCTGTTCCTAATAGTGCGCTGTTGTATTGTATAGTTGATTTTTGTGTTAGACGATGAGTATGTAATACCGTGTCAGTCAACAGCTATTTGTGGCTTCTGCCTGTCTGCATGTTTATCTTGAAATTGCATAGAGTATTGATGTGCTTGAATAATTGAAATAATTGAATAATTATAGGCTCAGTTGAACTTCCCTGAAGAAGAGTGGGACAAATTCATGGCATTCTGTAGAAAGGACCTCCCATCAACTTTTAGAATTACTGGAGTACGCAACCATGCGGATGATCTTTTAAGATATTTAAAAGATGGCTATTTGTCACATCTTCAAAAGCACTCTTTCGATCTTGATAACCTGGAAGAAAAGGTTGGAAAAGTACCCGATGACTGCAACCCGCCTGAAATGCCGTCACCCAGAGATGTTGATGCAAGCCATGATAAGGAAGAAGACTTTTGCTTGGAGCCGATCAAGTGGTAACTAGAATTTTGAGCAATAAATTGCGAAAATTGCTTATTGCATGGCGATTTGGTCCCTTTTTAAGCTTAAGTGCGCCGTGGTTGCCCATGTGAACGTCGTGAAAGTCAAATCAAACGAGAAAGCGGACTTTCATGAGACACGAATGATGCCCCTAACACAAATAATTATGGCCCAGGTGCTACTGCAGTGGTTTTAGCGCTGTTTTTTAAACCAAGGTTTTATTTATATATAAATAAAATGACAAGACAATTTATGAATATAAGGTTTAAATTAAGAAATTTCGTTACAAGATTAAATACCAAATACATTTTGAAAACGAAACGAGATATTTTGTCTATATTAGGTTTATGCAAATATGTTTTTCGGTGATGCGATTATTTGGCCAGTTGACAGCACCAACACTCGCAAATGACATATTTGCCTAAATATTAGTAATCTCATAATTCCCCATAGTGCGCCGGACGATCTTTCTCGGTAGCTTAGTCATTCGGCATGATGGTCCAAGAGAACTGTGCCGCACAGTTTTATTATGAAATTTCATATCCATCGGTGGGCCTCGTCAACAAAGGATTGCGTATCCGAAAACCTAGTCCACTCTCTGAAGCGAAGTCCGCATTCTATTATTGGGCGCAAAGAATACGTTCGTGACTTGCCAAGATTAGTGTCATTGTAAGTCATTGTATGGGTGCTGTTGGATCGACTTACGATCTATGACACCATGACCTACAGTGATATGCGATCCACTGTCAGCCCTTGTATGGTTGGTCCGCTGCAAGAATAATGTAGATCCTGGTCGTTGGTCAGCGCTATCATATGATTATATCTGCTGCGCATCTTATTGTTATATGTAAAAATTAAATATATGTAAAGATATAGAGTATTTTTATGTGAAAGTATTATAAATGCATGTACTAAATTCAGCCCCGAAATCACTATTTGGTACCTGTTTTACTCTGTTTTGTTAGTTTCTTATTGAGAAAGAAAGTTCTCATACCTATCGTTCTAGGTATCCTAACGAGCTTGCTTGGAATAGCAATCTGTCTCGCCGTTTTATTCGTCATTCTGAAGTATTGCACAGTCTCCATCGCTTTCTTGTTGAGGATAGTGAGTGTGTAAGTTTATGGGTATCTGCACTTTGAAATAGTAAACAAAATCCTCATCACTGTTTGCTTTCAATTTCGCATTTGTTCTTGAGTCTTCGTGCTTCTGTTTGATTAAGCTGTTGGCTTAGAAGTGTTTGGCTTAGAGCTTAATAAGACCAGGGTTGTCTGCTTGCTATGCAGGCACGCTCTCAAGCCAGGCTATGTTGCCTTCTTGCTATACAGTAATGAACTTTTATGACCCTAATTTGCGTTTCCCTCGAAGAAATCCGTATCTTCAAACCTTAAAGAAAAGGCGCGAAACCTGGTGATTAGTTGATTGATATTTACGGGCTTCTTTTTCGGGGTTATTGATTGATTGATATCTTTTTGAATGAAGTCTAATCTAAAGCAATAAGTAGTCAAATAAGTATTGATCAGAGCATCGTGTGCAGCTGGGTTGTGTGGCGCAGAATGTTTGCTTACTGTTTTCTCGGCATCACTTGGATCTCATCTTACTTTTAAATATTTTTTTAATGGCTCCTTAAAGCGTCTTACTCTCGGATAGATATCTTGTGCGACATTGGTCAGATTGTTTACTTTTACCATTCGTTACTTGTAGAGTATGGTTTCGTGCGAATTGTGCCGTACATAAGATGATTTCGTGGTGTTTTCAGGGTGCGATATGTCGCCAGGAAGCTGTCAGCATGATCCCTCCTCTGCTTTTGGATGTGCAACCTCATCATATGGTTCGTGTAACTAGTCTTTATGCTAATGCTCTGCTGGCTCAAATTATTTTATTTGAACGTCTTTGTCTCAGTTTAAAGTTAATTACGCTACCATATTTGCCTCCATTTCTGAGCTGTTAGACAGATCAAACATGGTAGATCTGATCAAACATGTTGGGTGGTAGATTTGGCCATATTGAGTTGCTGAAAAAAGTATCTGTGATAATATCGTAGACAACAGCGTGTCTTTCTCTCGGGCTTGCTTGTAGCCGTGTTCATTTTGATTTAGTTTGTACTCTATGACGCACTAGTGGCAGTGACTGTGAATTTGAAGTTCTTTACCCCTGAAAATTGAGCCATGTCAAGCAGTCAATTTGAGTTTTAACCATCATTATTACTGACTTAGTAAGAGATGTTAATATTTCAGCAAGCATTTGCAAGAAATTTCTTTTTTTTTTAGGTCGACTTGCCACAATGTCAGTTTATATGTCGTATTGTTCAGATATTATTTAGCTTACTGTATTTGTATTCAGGTTTTAGACATGTGTGCTGCACCTGGATCAAAGACTGCACAAATAATAGAGATGATGCATGCCGATGCCAATGTTGTTCCTAGTATGAGTCTGTTAATGTTTATCACTTTCAGTTCGTTTTCGGTGCTTCATGCCTTTTTCGCCATATTCGTATACACAAATGAATTATTTGATGCTCGAGATGTCAAGCGCGTTTTTGGATTATTGATGCAGAAGCCACCAGAAATGCGTTAAGCAGAGTTTCCAACCCTCTCCGTGAGCCCTGCATGAAACACAGCTGGGTTTCCAAGTGCGATGAGGACTTGGCCTGCTATCCATTCGCATATGCTTTGTACCCCCACAATATCCGAGGCCTTGCTTTAGTATTTCAAAACTTCTGGAGTCGACGCCTGGAGAAGATTGTGGAGGTTGCTCAAGATCTTTACATATGCGTATGACTGTAAACTGTTGACCTGAAAAGTTATGTTAACTTGCTAAGTTAGCTGTGGGACAGTTACTTACTTTGCTGTTCGCTTACGTGACGTTACGTAAGCTTACAAACTTTAAGTGAACTCCATTTTGAAAGGAATGCAGTTCATTACAGTTTAGTTCAAAAATTGTCTTATTCAGTTCAATTCAGTTAAGTGAAGTATTTTTCCTTTGGATATGATCCTTTAATTATGACTATGACCCTTGACCTTGATTCATTTGTCTTATGGGTTGGTTGAGCTTAGAAGATTAATGAAGTGATATCACGAACTTGTTACGACGCTAAAGACTTTTTATTATGCTATTTTTAAAGAATAATGGACGCTTGCTTAATGTTTGTGTTTGTTGATTTTTCACCACTTTGGAGCGCGTAAGGAATTATATTGAGACCGAGTTTGTCATGCATGATTTCTCATACTGCCATCTTTATGTCATATTGGCGACATTGTTCGTCTAGCCGATGTCTTGTAAATGTTTTGCCTCATAGCTGGAGCGGTAATTGCTAATGATGCTGATCCCAAGCGATGTTATATGCTGACTCATCAAACGAAGAGGTTAAATTCGCCAGCCTTTGTGATAACTAATCACGATGCTTCGATATATCCTAAACTCTTCATTGAAAATGTAAGCTTTTCTCTTTTCTTTTCCTTCTATTATTATTTTCATTCTTGCTTGCCGTGGACGGCTCTAATTTCTTATTTGTGGTTTTGCTTATGATGTCTACTTTCTTAATTTTGACCAATTTCTTAGTTTGACTGTGGAAAGCGTATTGCTGTGAGAAATTGAAAAGAAGAAAACCTGTTTGGCAATATTTATGCCATTGTAAATTCCATTGAAAGTTTTGTAGATGTGCTCGCTCGCAGAGTTGCGAAGAAGAGTTCTTCTGCTGTCTGCAACCACTCCGAGGACGCTATTGATACCTTGGTCCCTTCCTTGTAGTCGTAAACCCTTAGATGAGCTCTTACAGTGCACCGTGGATGTCGTAGACGAAAACATAATCTGACTAAATGCGCCATGTGTTGGGCGCACCTCTTGTTGATGCTCCTGCATGCAGGACCTTATGATACCTCATTTCCTAGCAGTGCTCGATGGCAGTTTACGCTGTAAATTCCTATATTGTAAATATTTGCTGCACTTTCAGTAGCTGACGCAGAGTAGTAGCTTCCTCTGTAAACTGTTTTTCAAAACTATTGGTTGGCTCTGCAGCGAAATGAATAGTGCTGATCGTTATGTATCAGTTTGCTGCCACGTGTCCTAATTTGTACACATACTGGCGGGATGCAGGCCATGGTCCATCAGCCTATTAAGGGCTATATATTATACTACGTATTGACTAGGTCTTAATCTGACCCCAATGTAAAAGTAAACTCCTCACAGCTCCCCACTGTAAGCAATATTCTTTTTTGTGATGTTGTTCATACGCCTGATTGACTGGGAGAGGACACATAAGTTTATATATTTTGCTTAGTGTAGCGGTGAAAAAAAAAACTTGTTATTCACTTGTGGCTGCTGAGAAGGTATTTTTTTCTGCATGCAGCCTCATTCTTCATAATTATTTCTTTGCTTAAGAGGACAACTGGAGTAATCGAGAATTTACGTTTTGACCGTGTGCTTTGTGATGTTCCTTGCAGGTGAGGTCTTAAATGTGTTAATTGGAACGGTCATCTAGCTAATACCTTCGATGGTTGGCAATGCGGCCTGTTAGCACGATGGTTATTTTTGCATATGACGATGCGTATATGCACGACACGATTGACTGGATGCTCGACGTTGTCCTATTATGTTGTGTACTGCATTGCTTATGTTCGACGTATGCTTCTGTACGTTTAGTGGTGATGGTACTTTGCGTAAAAACCCGCTGATCTGGAGGAGATGGTCGTCTCACTTGGGAGTGGGCCTTCATAGGTATGTGTGATCCTCTAGGATAGCTGTAGACAGCATGGAAACATAGTTGATAATTATTTGGAAGCTGATGCAACTTGCTGTCATATCGATGGGAATGCGACATCCGTCAAGTTATCCTTGTAATTGCCGTGTTCTATTTTCTTCTGCTGCTTTTGCAGGTTGCAGCTGCGGATAGCAATACGAGGCTTGGAGCTCACTGCCGTTGGCGGGCGGCTTGTCTACTCAACCTGTTCTTTTAATCCGATCGAAAATGAAGCTGTTGTAGCTACAATATTGCTTCACTCTGAAGGTTTGTCGCGTTTTTAGTGCACACGATTACACGTTTGCGGTTGTGTCAGCATTTCCTGATGTATTCGTGCTCAAAAGTATTAAATAAGCTAATGAATGCTATGCACTCGTCTTTATGGTGTTGCTTTCTCGATCAAACTGTGTGAACCGTATGTGCGTTATTTATTTTCAGTTCATGTCGCTTCAGCTTGCCATAAAACGTTTTATCAGGCCAGATCAGCTCATTGATTCTTGTCCTGCATATATTAAGGCATTTTACATTATTCACGTTTGTTCTTTCGTTTGTAGGGGCTGTTGAGCTGGTGGATTGCTCAGCGTGTCTACCTGAATTAGTACGGAGCCCGGGTCTCCAGTCATGGAAGGTTTGTATGAAATCGCACTTAAAATACCAAGCACTTCGGCTCGTCGTTTTTTTTTTAATTCCATTTCATCATTATTATTATTATTATTTTTTTTTTTTTGCGTTATATCTTTCCCCGTATCAGCCTGGCATTTCTATTCTCATTTGAGCCGGAAAAAAAGCTCTTATTTCATCTAGCATTAAATAAATATTTAGCGTCTTACGTGGTCTTTCTTCTAAGCGTGCTGGATATAAGCTTTTGTTTTAACCTAGAAAGTTATCGAGCTTTTATCTTTAATTGTGAAACTTCCTCTTGTGTTAACTGTTGCGATAGTAGCATAAGTTAACTATGGCAATGCATTAGTCTCAAGCGAACTAGTCATGGGCACTTATCTGGTTTGTGGTATGTTTAGGTGTTTAGCAAAGCAGGTGTCGAGTACAAGACGTTTGCGGACGTCAACTGCCCGCGTAAAGAAGGATTTAAACGGACGATGTTCCCTCCCCCGGCCGACACTGTCGAATCTTTGCAATTGAACAGATGGTAGAATCCTTTGTTGTATCCATTCTTTTTTTTTTTTATCGTCTCTTATCTGAGCAGGGAAAAACTGGTGGTTTTCTTATGCAGGCCCCAGGAGCTGACTTGTTGTTGTTTTTGTTGATAAATGTTGCTGTTATTGATATTGAATCGTTTAATATCAGATATGTAAGTATGAACGAACAATTACTGGGCCACAATATTTTTAAAGCAAAGACAAGAATTAAAAACGCGACTTTGTTCATAATATACGTTTCGATGCTTCATGCATCATGTTGACTATCAAACTTCGCAAAAAAATTAACAAAAACTCCGTTTTTATACAAGCAACAAATTCAAAACGTCGCCAGAAGATAGGACGTTACATCTTTGTTAAGGCCCGGTTTTAACTGCTTGATAGTCAAGCTTTCCTTAATCAAAAGTTCTAAATCGCAGCTGGTACGGGAAAAGGCTAAAGAAGAAATTAACCATCACAAAAGAGAAGTTCAAGACGTGGAATGGCGCCTTGCTCATGCAAGATCGGATCTCAAGGATGCTCTCTCGTGGTATGACTTAATAATCGTCGAGGGAAAGCTGAATCAAATTTGCGATAAGGAACGGCAAGTTGTACGCAAGAGACAGCAAAAAAAGTTAGATTGTTTATTGAAGCGTAGTATGCCCCTAGACGTAGGTGACTCACGTAAACTTGTTTATAACTTTTCAAGCAAGGTTTTAACGGATGCTCAAAACAGGGCGCTTATGAGAGGTTTAGCGTATGGTTTGCCGCCTAAAAAAATTAACTAAAAGGACGTGTTCGCGAGTTTTGAGATGTGTTATAAGGATTTGAAGACCTTGGATATTAATGAAAACTTTTGTAGCAAGGATCGCTTTAAGAACAAGTTCGTCGAATGTGCGTATTCATCTGTACGTAAATTTAGATGCTCCTTTGACAATAACCTCAGTAAAAGCGAGTGGCTTGGTTTATTGGAGCTTAAGGAAGACCCTAACATTGTTATTGTTAAAGTAGACAAGGGGAATTGTGTTGTACTTTTAAATAAGGACGATTATAATAAGGAGATTGAAACATTATTGAATGAATCTAGTAAATTTCGTAAGTTGAGCGTGGACCCTACCATTCTTAGAGAAGAAAAATTGATCAGGTACCTCCTGAAGCTTAAGAAGCAAAAAGCTATCGACAAAACCTTCTACGAAAA
>QQSS02182684.1:0-14096 GCA_003687565.2 Craspedacusta sowerbii
ACTGAAGATGGCTGCAGCGTTAGCCGAAACGTCTGAAAATAAAAATGTTCGTATGTATGCGCTAGTTTTCGCTATCACCGTAAACTACCATCGATTAAGAGCCTTTCCAGGTGGGCGTTAAAATCTCTCTGTTAGCGTCGTCCTCGTTGAGGTGGACCGAGGGGGATGCCGCGACACAAGAGCCAATCAGAACGCTTATCCTTCCGTCGTCCTCCTAAAAGTGCGAATCACAACCTCTCTGGGACACTTGGGAATGCGCTTCGTGGGAATCGCCAAATAGGGACTGGGAACTAAGCTTTCTGGTCCAGATCGTTAACCTTTTTCTGCACTTAAATCATTACTTTCATCTATTGCTATAATTTATACACTACAACACTATATACACACTATTACACTACACTATTTACACTATATATACTAGCTCAATCTTAGCAAGTATTATAAACGAGGGCCGTAACATTGAGGATGTCAGGAATTTTTTCTATAATAATTTTTATAAGGAGATCTAGATTTTGTTCAGCACGAAACAACGGTTGCCTTACTCACTGGATTATCTCCAGTGTAAAATCTTGATCAAGCAACAGCATGCAAGCCTTCGATACGTGTACTTTGCGGGGAATGTCAGAAAACACCGGGCAAAAAATGACTAACCGAGCTTGTGCCTCTGCCGAGTCATAATTTTTCTGTAACAGGTAACAACAAGAGGAAGTCGTTCTTTACAAGCAAAACAACTGAGAACTCTTTCTCGACAACAAAGGCCGAAGACGAACGAACTAACACGTGAGCCTGATAAATTATAATCATCAAATCTCTCTCACCACCAATTGCGAGGCAAGCTAAGTCCAGTAAAATATTACAACGACATTAACCAGTTTCAACTCCGTGAGCGATGCACACAAGCAAAAAACAAACAAAAACAAAAAAAAAATCGCTACATAAGCACGAAACTTATGATTTCTGCACATATAAAAATCAATATGGCGGATAAATCTTTCATAATTTAGTCGCCATGCATTCAAATAAATGTATGTACACATCTATAGATTGCACGAATTTAAAAAACTTTTAAAAATCATCTTATGCTAGCAACAAATTTATCAAATTAACTAATTTCTTGTTAATTACTTTGCGGCAGTACCAGCAGTTCGAATAGAAATATTATTGATCCAAGCGCTATTAAAACATAATTAAAATCTCGCCTATACCTGGAATGCATTGATTCTTACCTGAAAAAAAAAATACGTGAATTGCGAATTCGGCAAACAGAGCTCAAGAACACAGATATTCCATTCGACAACAGCGAGCTTGAGTTCTTCGGGTACCTGTAATCCAAATCTCCACCCACATTCAACATTCTGTAGCAAGCACAGACAATGAGCCAAAATTAGAGGTCGCGCTGCAGGCTTCTACGGAGTAGAGGTTTGGCGTGCTCGCAGTACGGGGCAACTCGGCCACCACGTCACGCCTACCAGATGCGCGTTCGCGTTGCGCGCAAGATGTCGCAGCTTTCAAAGATACTGGAGTGGAGCCTTCAGTACATTTCATATTATCCGTCTTAGGGGCTTTTTTCTTCTTCCTTCTCCAAAACCAACTTTTCCTCTTCGTTGTCGATTCTTTGTCCACGGTATTTGAAAGAGTGCAGCTCCCAGATATATTGTCAGCCACGCATGCAACGGAAGATTTGTCCGAATTGGCCGCCTCGTCGAATGACCTATCGGCAAATCGCCCAATTTCATCTCCAAACGAGCGATCAGCAAATACTTCAACACGGCTCGACAGGTAATCTGTTTTCGACTGGTGTCTATAGGCTGATGACATCTCCCGAGTCACAGCTCCAGGTCCTATCGCAAAGTCAGTTGAAAACAGAAAATCAGGGGAACTTTTATAAAAATTCGGTTTATGTGAAATGCATTCTACATATAAACGAATAGGTGATCTTCCAGATAACTCACGCTGGTCATCATGACCGGATGGCGGCGCGAATCCGAAATCTTCAGCCCAATCAAACGCCCTTGGTCCCAAAGAAAAGCTGCATCCAGTAAGCTTGACAGTCAACATGGATCTACTGTGATGCTTATTTACGAATTCTTTCGCAGACAAACTTTGTCGAGAATCTCGCGCGCACCCAAACAAACCCACGCCCATCGACACAAGCGTATCCAAACTGTCCTTGTTTCCATGCTCGCCCACTTTTAAAAACTGCCTGGCTGAGCTGCCGGCAGCCAGTGAGTTCTGCACGTTGCTTTCTGACTGCGATACTTTCGTTATCAAAGAGTTTGGTTGGTCTGCGAGATCGATCTCTACAGAAAAAAATAAAAGCTCATATGAACTTTGACCCAAGGCAAAAATATGACCTGATGAACTTGTATTAGTATTATCAATTCTTGGCTGTGTTTAATCAATCACGCAGCTACATACAATACTATACTTATAGAAAACGAGCCCATAGATAAGAATAACAGCTTGCTGGTGTGAGTTTCAACTACTAGTAAAACAGCTTACTTTAAAAAGCAAGACCTGCCCACACCTATTCCAAGTTTTTTTTTTCGAGCACGAATCAAATATGCTGGTAAAAAAGAAAACATTCTTTCGCACGCACTCGATGGCGTATTTCAAGAATAACATCTTCAAGGCACGTAAAGATGGTTGTCCCTACCTAGCAAATCAGCAAGCGCTCGCATGGCGCACTGCACGGGACGTCGCATTTTCGCCTTCCCTGGCTTGATGAAGATGTCTTTACCGCTCTGTCCGACTTTCTCGAAGCCTAACGATGCTAGCAACTTGCTGCTACCGGCATCTTCCCAGACATGGACAGGGAGTTGATGCTGATGGTAGTCGATCTCATCATCATAACATCGACCAACTTGTTGAAACTGCCAGCGCGAATATATGCAAAAAAAAAGTAACTAACCAAATATATATAATAAATAATAAATAAATATAATATAATATATAATATAATATAAATATAATAAATAGAATATAATATAATATAATATAAATATAATATAATATATAATAAATATAAATAAGTAGCTAACCAAATGTGGACAATTACTCACATATTAAACTTACGCATGACAATAATGACGCATAGTAAATAAAACACCATCAAATAAATGGGATTTATGTGCTGAATTAACAAACAATGCGCTAACTTCCATTGAAAGCTGAAAATCTTGAGGACGTTTGAGGTGAATTACGGCTTATCAAGCAAAAAAAAAAACAGGCCTGAGCTTTCGGGGCTTTCTTCAATAATTTGCAAGCATAAATACACGGCAAACTTATCGAAAACATTTCCAACACGAAACAAATCTTGTCCGTCATGCAGGGACAGGCATATATATATAGAATTTACATTCAACCACCGAAGGGCTGCCACGCTCGTCTGCAGTTCTGCTAATTTTCTCTATACTAAGCTACTACTGCTGCTGCTGCTGCTGCTGCTTGCGCTGCCGCTGCTGTTGCTGCTGCTGCTGCTGCTGCTGCTGCTGCTAGCACTACTGCTACTACTACTACTGCTACTACTACCAGTACCACTAACCACTGCCACTACCACTACCGCTGCTATTAAAATTTCGATATAAGCACCGGCCTTAGCAGCGAATGAAGAAAAACTAACAAGCCATTCACACAAATGACATATATGGCTCAGACCTGGTTTGATTAAAAATATAGAAGCTGAAGCACAGTGGCATATGCAAAATTTCCGTAAACAAACTCACCAATTGAACTAAGTGTGACGCTACTTCTGGGGAATTGCACAACAGGGATGCACCAGAAAGGCCCGACTCGCTAAGCCCTATTGAAAGAAGAGATATCTGATTCACCACAAGTTCAATACGCATGCACGAACATTCTCTCAATTCCATAGCTCAAGTCTACTACTGCAGAGTAGTTTTGCATTAACTCTTGTTCACTCCTTACTGAGACTGAAAGTCCGAACGTTTACGTGCGAAACAGTCAAGTGATATGTGCGCAAGGGGCAACAGAACGAGTGACAGTTCGCGCATGTAAAGCCAGAATATGGCCAAAAAGACCTATCGGAAAAATGAAAATCCACAAACCTAACAACGCATAGAGCGTGCTACTGCCCCGGTCTAAAATCGGGCGACTATCTCGGCCAGGAAAGAACACTGCATCTGGAAGGCCATCCTGAGCTCGTTGAAATCTGAAACCTAGAGCCGACATGAGATCTTTCCATCCAATCACGTTTTTCCCAATTTTCTCGGATATGCTCGACTCGGCAGCGTAAAGAGCGCCCACACGAGCTTGCGCAAGCCTCTGCCGGGCCTTTTCAACCTATACAGCAAGTGCAGCAGAAGTCTTTACTAACGCATGCCGGCGGCAAGCTGCAGCAACACGCACTGCGTTGCGCCCAGCAAAACAACGCAAATAAACCATCAAAAGCACCGAAAACGCTCAATACAAGGAGATGAGAAGACAGCACGGAGCGGAACACGCCTGATGGTTCAGAGACCATTTCGGCGATGTTTCGAAGTACTTTCAATTTAGTCAGCATAAAGACACACTAATAGCATGAATGAATCGTGCACGAAGTGTTAGGATTAGCAAGCCAAGTAAAAAAGTCCGGAGAAAAAAAAAAAACCCTTCCGAGCCATTTTACATCTTATATATGTTTGGATTGGTATTTGTGGACGAGATTCCACGCTGTATATTTCTTAATCGGAACAAAATCGAACGTTGTAAAATTCATATCCTGATTTTAGGGATATTTTAAGTCAGGCAGCATTGTCGAATTTCATCACATGCAATAGCAAAGAAGCATAAGAAACATAAAAACCCATGAATAAAATCAAAAGAAAATACCAGATGGAGAATAACTTTAATGCTTGCTCGATCAGGTGATCTCAAAAACCTGTGCAGACTACTCGTGAGAGGTTCGTATATCTTCGACGTTGGCAAGCAGTGGACATATAGAACAAACCCGGCCCAAAAGAACGGATGGCTAAACTCCACCGAGTGTATCATGCACCTTACACTTTCGCGGAATGCTTCCACTGGCGACATACCAGCATCAGCCATCTCGTAGAAGTTTGACAAAAACGTCAGCTCCGCCTGGCTAGCGCAGGGCCAGAGCGAAGACAGAGCGCACGAGGCACCAGCTACTAGAATAGACGAAGCCAAAGTAGGCAGAGATTTAGCTCTCGCATATTTGTCAACACTTTCGGACGGCCCTGTCCCAAACGATATAATGCTTTCATCTAAGCTTAAACCTAAAATTTCATTAACATGTAGAATAGGACTACCCCCGGAAAACTGAGTTCCAGGCGGATCAGAGGACGGCTCCTGCGCATGCAGAAGACACAGATCTTCCCAAGGAGTGTTGGCAGCGACATGACAAACCCCAGCCCTAGCCACAAGCTTCAACACGCCAGTTTTCTCTTCAGCGCTTACATCACACAACGTCATCTTGCAGGCACGGCTGAGCGCGTCTGCTCGAGCATTTTCATCTTCAATCATCAGACAAATGGTTTGCCGCGAAGAATCTTCTTGCGGGCTTTTAAGCTCGCCTGAGGTCCGGTCAGGAACGACAAATAAGGACACACTTTGCGATACAGCAAAACGTTCCAGCAGAAACATGTCGTAGCTTTTGCCTTTGAGCATGCCGAAAGGAAGGAAGGCCAGGTCCCATGGTGCAATAAAGGTAATCTGATTAACTTCCATAGACAACTCAGACGAACTTTGCTGAACGGAATCGATCGGAGCTACAAGAATATCGTAAAGGACATCACACGGCACGTGCAAATGCCAGTTCGGCTCGGACAAGCAGTTGGCTTGTAACGGTTTGCAACAGGATTCCATCTTGCAGTCTTGCAATCGCGAAGGTGACGAGGGGGCGGTAAGATTATCATGAAATGCTTTCACGTAGCTCTCAATTACCACGTGAGATTCCTTCTGAAATCGCAAAGCAGGCACATCGACGCTCAAAGCAGCGATTTCTGAGTCTGCACAACCATCCACTAACTGGTGGCACCAGAATTTAACGACTCCCTGCCCAGCAGTAATAAGCCACGCATATAAGTCCCCAAACACGACTGAGTAGCAGCACACACTGCGGCAAATCAGTTTTAAACTTGATTCAAATTTAGCAAACGTAGGAAAATCAATGAAGTTTTCATAACTCTTTCCGAATTGAGCACTATCCAAATAATACAAATTGGCTTTTTGACAAAAATAGAGAGCCTCGACGTATCTATGTTCCTTCACCAGCGCTCTTTGCAACAAAGCATAAGATCCGTGAATGAAATCTTCTGCTTGTGACAGAAGAAGCCGTGCCCGCGCTGACTGGCACTGCTCATTAATTGTAACAACACGAAGAAGCAACTGGCAAACTGTATCGTACTGCTCTTCGACGTAGAAAGCGACACAAACGCGATAGATAGAACGAATCTGATCGACGCTGTCAGACAACAAGTCGGCTAACGTTACAGCGACTTTAAGGGATGAAGAACACTGCGCAGAGTCGCCAAGTAAGTGGTAAGTTTTCGCTAAACTAGTTAAAGTATGAACAAGCAAACAGTTAAACGAATATTGTTCGGCAATCATTAACGCCTTATCATAATTTTCAATGGCCTGCGAATAATCCTTCAATGCCAAACACAAGTCTCCCAAAGCCAGGCAGGCTAGCGCCTCGTACTCAAACAAACCATTCTGCAACGCATTGGAATAAGCGGCGCGAATGCTTTCCTGGGACTGACTGAACTGATGCTGCATGCAGTAAAGTTGACCTAAACATAGACTTGCCTGAATCTGCGAGAGTTTAATTTGACTTCGGCAAGCGTAGTCGAGCTCTTGAGCGAAGCAGGAAATGGCATCTTTATACTTGCACTGGCTCCAGTGCAGATCAGCCAGATCGCCATACGCAGACGACAGAAAGCTGTCCCCTAATTCCCTAGATACCGCCAGGCCGCGCTCGAAGGCTTCCTGGGCTTGCGGCATTTTGGCAGAAATCTGGTACAGTTTGCCTACGAGACGATAAGCTTCACTTAAATCCATGGCAGAATTTACCGCACTGGACGTACGTTGATACTTCATCAGATGCGTCAAGGCCGCTCCGTAGTCGCGCAGTAAGACAAAGCATCTGCCAATGCAGCCATGAATACGCGCAATTTCTATCCCATTCTGATCAACTGTTTTCTGCATAAGCTTCAGTACTTTCTCGTAACATTCGACTGCTTCTTTATATTCCTGAGAACAGATATACAGGCGACCCATCAACTTGTAAGCATATATACACGTGGAAGAAGAATCAACCGTTTGGCCGATCTTAACAATTTCCTGGTAGCAACTCAGCGCTTCACTTCGTCGACAGAAATGCTCGTGACAGTAGCCGATCTGCTCCAAACTCTTGCACAGTCTGCGCATGTCATTCATATCGTAGCAGATAACCACTTCTTCTTGAAAGTAGTGCAACGCTTCGCCCACACGGCCAGCTTTAGACAGTACGCTTCCTGCAGCGTGGTACATGTCTGCCAGAACCGATGGGATGCCTTGCTTTTTCGCCACCGAAATTCCTTCTTCAAAAAATTGCTTGGATTCAGGTAGGTTTCCCATCTTCACGTAAATTTCACCCAGACTACTTAAAGCCTTACAAATGCACGAACTGTCTTTGTTTTCTCGGGCCCAAGCCAGATAAAGTTTTTGACATCGGACAGCCTTTTCGAAATCTTGTACTGCTAGATAAGCTAAACCAATATGACAATATGATGCCACATTCATACTTCTTTCAGATTCACTAGCCATATTCATATGCATTTCGTAAAACTCTATCGATTTCAAGTACTTCTGCAGTTTATAGTACACATATCCCAACTCTAAACAAACGTTACTTAATTCGACCGATTTCCCGAGCACTTGCAGGAGAAGTCTGCTCGCTTCTAAATGCTTCACGGCATCAGAGAATTGGCTGGACTCGACAAAATACATGCCCAAACTCGTTTCTGCCCAAACACGCAGTCCCAAATTCGACGATTCTGAAGCAAGCTTCAACTGAGTCCGCAACTCTTCTACAGCTTTTTCCTTGCGACCCAATGCAAATAGCGAAGCAGCCATATTACCATGAACAACAGCTTCACTGCTACGATCATGTGCATAGGCAGCAACTTCAAGTGCCAGGTTTTGATACTTCACAGCCTGCTCGTAGCTCTCCAAAGAATGGTAGACCAAACCGATATTTCCATATGCCTTAAAGCAACCCTCTTTATCATCTATCTGCAAAGAAACAGAGAGGAACTTTTTGTAGTTCTCAAGTGCCTCTGGGTATTTATTCGAGCGATGATAAAAGGTTCCCAGTTCGTAATAGATACGAGCTTGCCATATTTGGTCGTTGAGCCTTTGCACTTTAACCAAAGCTCGTCGAAGAACCTTTTCCGCGACTGTCACTTCCCCCTCACTAGCAGAAGCTCGGCTCAGACCAAGCAAAGCCTTCAACTCCAAGACAGCGTCACCAGTCTTGCACGCAATTTTAACAACCTGCTGGTAGGTTTCAGCAGCAGCTAAAGATCGGCCGGAGCAAAGCTGCAAGTAAGCTAAAAACACAAGGGCTCTCCCCACTTCTTTATCGACTTTCGATGTCTGAGCTAGCTGAACGCACCGTTGCTGGCACTGCACAGCATGGTGAAAGTCTCCTTTCATTGCATAGACGCAAGCAATATTTCTAACCTCACGCCCTTCCTTGACAATATCATTTAAACGTTTATAAATAAGCGCACATTTCTTATGACAAACTAAAGCATTTTGTAAATCTCCGAGCACGGCATATATCTGCCCAAGAGACGACAGCCCTGACGCGACAATTGAATCCTCATTCAGTCTTGTAGCGATTTCTAGTTGAGTTCCATAATGGTGCAATGCTTTTTTATACTCACGAAGATCGTAGTAAGCTCCACCCAAGTTGCCATGTGCACGACATACGTCTTTCTCGCTGCTACATGTCTCTGCGACTAGCAATGCCTGGTGCATGAATCCCAAAGCCTGACCAAACTTGTCCGATTTCCAAAATGCAGTGCCGAGCGCTGAGTACACCGAACCAAGCAACGCAGAGCCCGGGGCACAAAACGAAGCTGCACATTCAAGCACTTGAATAGACTCATCTAGACTCCCCCTAGCTAGCAAGGCCTGTCCAACAGAAGCAATACAAGATGCCTGGGTTTCCAGTTGATCAAGCTCGCTTTTCTCTGCGATCACAGGAAGAGCAGCATCTAGAAAAGAAACATTCTAAATCAACGTCGCAGTTCGAAAAAGGATTTTCCGATGAGGCGCAAACTGCAACATGGACGATCAAAAACGCGCAATTTTTTAAAGAGAAGAAAATGCCTATTAATGTTACTTCTGACAAAGCAACTAAAAGCAAGAAAGTTAAAAACAAGTGCAGCTAGAAGTGTATTCAAGCAGCTGGTATGTACTTCATTGGCTATCAAGTTGATTTACAAGACTAAAATCCGGTTGCAACTTCCACATCTATTTTGTAAGAATCAAAGGCGTAAAGTTGCCGAGAAACTGGGAAAATGAGACTAAACAGCAGTCCAAACATAAAGAGATAAATAAAATCAAATGACAGTTAGAGTAAGAAAACACGGCAAAGGGCAGGCACCAGCCATCCGCAGATGACCAAATATTCACAACCTCAAGGGCGGTAATCATTTCACATAAGTTCATATAAAGTCAGACACAAGCTCCAAAGTCCAAGTTCATAGTCAGACACAAGCTCCAAACATACCAATTTGCAGCAAACTGAAACAACAACAACAATCTCGTCAAGTCGAACATGAACAATATTCGTACCCTTGGCTAGAGCAATAAACTCATCCATCAGTCTTCCGCTTCCTGCATCGCACTTCAATGCATGAGCACAAGACGCCAATGCCGACATTTTCCCGGACTCGGAATGGAACCATCAATACGATGGCGCTTTACCGGTTCCGCCTTTCAAACTCTCAAGTCCATATCCTACGCAACGGCTGACAAGGAACAGCCACATAACAATCCACAAGATCAACCGCATGCAGAGCCACGCATGTTACAACATGAACGGCCAACAGGTGTTTGCATGAACAAACGTAAACAATTAACTAACAACATAAGAGTAGCACCACTATTGCTGAGAGCGGGTTATTTCCGATGTTAACAAGCCTCATCAAAACCACGATTAACAAAAATGATCATTCCAGAAAAGATCTCTTGAAACTGATCATTTGACGAGGTCATCACTGGTGCCACATTCTTTTTAACCTTGCAGGGGGTCTAGGGGTCTAGCCGAGATTTCAAGAGTAACCATCATCAAAGCCAGTAACTATGGTGATCATCAAAGCTAGCTATAATGACAATTAAAGTCATTAACTACTAAAGAAGCCCTCTGCTACTGAACAAATACGCTAACGAAGCCACAAAAACAGAGCATACAATTACAACAGTCCTTACGTCCTTTGCAGGTTCTCGTCTACAACTTATCTCTTTAATGACGAACCAAAAGCGAATGAGTCGTATTAGGTGCTTCCCAATTGATTAAATCCTCTTTAATACGGCAATGTGCGTCACGACAAATTTTTTTATTCTTATTGGTGTACACTGACTTTCCTTCATGTCAACAGCTATAAATATTGGAGGAGCTTCAAGCAGAAAACTACACTCAGTGTAAAAGAATATAGAGAATGCTCTAAAATGTTGATTTACTTGTATTAGCAGATAAATTTGATACGCAAGCTTTAAAAGTTAGATTTAGTTTTCGATAAATAAATTATTAGCTTTCATGGTATGCGCGTCTCGAGGAAGGACTTGCAATGAGATGCTCTACATCACTGATTCTCGTTGTGATGGTTATGATATCATATGATGATATGGAGATCGAATGATATAGAATAGAGATAGAATATAACTACCTGGCACGAGGCGTGCGAGCGACCTGAACGGTTTCATGAACGATATAAAAATATTCGAAGATGACGCCGCAAATAGAAGGTGCTCGGACAATAGCCAGCGAATGAAATACAAACCAAAGAAATGTCGATCGGTTTCGTTAGAGAAAGGAAAAGTCACAAGAAATGCATTACAAACGACGAGAAGACTCAAAATATTTGCTTAGCCAAGAGCCTGGGCAGACGGTATTCCTTCCAAGCGGCAGAACGGTACAGGGGAGCTAAAGGTGAAAAAATATTTGCAAAAGATTGATGATTGCAGGCTGCCTTGAAAATTCAAGATATGGCGAACGCAATTCGCACTTCTTCCAAGGATTATGTGGCCCTTTATTACATACGGAATAGCTCTTCGCGAAGTGCCTAGACGAGCCAAGTCATTTGATTCGGGGACGTTTTACATGCATAGCACACCACTGCAGTTCCTGTTATCCACAGTAAAGAACACAAGGTGACGAAAGTGCACGAGCAGATTTTTGTTGACGGAGTCTAACGATTAGCGAATATGAGTAAACTCTCTAGACTTAGCAGTTGGCACTACCTCAATTGCGCCGAAACAATGCCAAAGATGGTGCAGAACTCACGAATGGGTCCTGGTGGCGGGAATCGGTCTGAGGTTAGTGCATGGGATAGGAAGAAATTGAAAATTGGATGAAATCCAGGTATTGGAGAAGGAAATGCGCATGGTGAAGGCTGCACAACAAGGCCAATAGAATAACTGGCTCAACAATGGTCTGGGAAAGAAGCCAAAGCAGTCAGAAGAGCCTAATGTTGACGGAAAACCATGCTTATCCATCACCTGGTTCGATAGAATCTGGGCAGACCAGCAAACCTGAAATTTATGTGAAATATATGAAAACTCACACCATATTCTATGGGGAGCTAGGTGGATCTGGCAAACGGGTGGTACACCAGTAGACGCAAGCGAGTTCTGGAAGAATTTCTGGAAGTAAGGTTGTACAATCAACTTTGTAACTGAATGGTCGAATGGCTGTCAGAAAAGAAACAATTAAACAGGATGAATACGCGCCGATAGAGAAGAACGAGTGGATAACACATTACCTAAAAACTTAGTGCTCAGCAGAGGAAAGGAGTGCTTGCATCTTGCGGACACAGAGACGGCATCATCTAGCAAGCGTGAACGAAGTGGTTCAAGTTGCTCGCTCAGGGTAAGTGACGGTGCGATAGCTGTTGCGGAATCACCACTGTGTGTTCTGTGACCAGCACTCCACAGCTGATGGACAAGGTTCTTGGTTTGCATGGATTTTACTCATGTTGAAATACTTTGGATTTGACAGAATGCTTCAAAATTTTCCTTGTTAAATTATCCTATTCCAAATGCCCCCAGCCGAAGCCAACATGGTTTGACTTTTAAACAAATTAATCCGAACAATTTCTTTCTATGTCAATTAGCAGCAACGTAAAATAATAGAAAATTAGCATTAAACTGAGAAAATTTGAAAAAAAAAAACAAAAAAAAAAAACAAAGAAACAATTGGCACATATTAACGCATGCAACAATCAATTTAAGCGAGCATCCTATTTAACCATGATGATTGCACCCTTTGAAGAGAACTAAACCTTCAAGCAAACTCGAATCGCAGCAACACTTTTGCTTAGCAAACTTCTTTTGTGCAAGAAAAAGGAAAGTCAACCAGCCATTTAAGTGAAATATATGTTACATAATAAATATGTTAAATTAAACACATACTTAAATATAATAAATATAAAAACATAATATATTGGTATAAAAAGAATATACTAAATAATAAAGATATATTTAATATATACACATATATAATAATATTTCGATAGATGGCATTGCCAAATACTTTATTCCTTACAAAACCAGCCATTCCTACCACAAACAAGGACAAAAATATTTCAAAATGAAATTTCAAAGTCCAGATAGACACCCAGAAAGTTCTTTCAATACACATGCAAGACCAAACAATGCCCTTCAGCTATTTCAAATGTAAGCAAATCAAATGTACAAAATGTGCAATAACATCTTTTCCTCACAAGCTGAATATAATAATATAGATAAATAAGCAAATGAAGGCAATATGAACATTGGGCAATTTGAAGGGCGAGCCAACTCTTATACCATGTGACGTCAAATCCTGGCTGAAAAAAATACTACTACTGATAAACTAACCTCTCACATGAGAGGTGGAACTTCAAGATTGTCAACAAAGCTACTAGGAGCCACAACATCTAAAGTTTTTTTATGAACTTCTTGCTTCAGAACTAAATGGTTGACTTGGAGTTTAGGCTCCTGAAAGATTTCAGATATATTCGGCATGGAAATGCTCTTTGGATCCACCTCTAATGCTGCATTGTTGCTGACTGACTTGACTTTGGCTGCCAGAGGACTTGAAGAAAAAATTTTCTTTTGTGTTAATGCCTTTTTCATGCAGGGTCCAGTACTCTTTGGCATTTTCACAACAAGATAGCCAGTGGTTACCGACCGGTGCGCAGTAGAGCGATCAGGGCTTACTTCACTGGGCAAGACAATCTGCAAAACCTTTCCCTTGATAAAAACTCTCACATATGTAGGTTGCAAATCAACTTGGATCAAAGATGTGTCCAGATGCTTGTAACAGCACACTTCCAATTGATACTCTCCAGCCTCATCGTCATCATTAAAAGCAAATTCTACCTTTGCTTGATTTATGTTCAAAGGTTTGCCTGCATCATTGAAGTACCGAACAACAGGCTTAGCATCAGAAAGCTCATCAACAGTACTAGTACCACAACTGTGACTTCTCTGCTTCTGGCTCTCCAAATACTTGTGCATCTGGATTCGACTCTCAGGGGTATACTCACTAATTTCTTGCCAAAAACTGTCACCTTCAGATACAGCCTAAAAAAAGAAAACAGATTCATTAAACACACTTGAACACAGAAAAATACAGAAATTAAATAATAGACTTAACATCATACTTCAACAAAAGCTGGAAGAAACAAATAATTTAACTTGCTCACAGCAGGAAATTTTACAAGAATTACTAACAAATGTGTGGCTGTAAATTAAGAGGTTAAAGTTTCCCACATGCATGGCTAGGCTCACAAATTGATATATATATATATAGCAAAAGTCAATGCGTACAGTGAAACTTTATTTATTGCAAACGTTTCGGCCACATCTGTAGCCATCAT
>QQSS02182695.1:0-14095 GCA_003687565.2 Craspedacusta sowerbii
ACCTTTGGAACGCTTGGTGTTTGTCCTGTACTGTACGTTTCTGGAGAGAAATAAATGTTGTTGTTGTTGTTGTTGTTGTTGCTGTTGCTGTTGTTGTCAGAGTTAGTTGTGTGCTCTCGGTAAATATTTCGCAGTTTTCCTTCAGGTTTGCTGTTGAATTCGTTGGTATTTCCGGTAGCGTTGTCCGGTATTGCCCCTGCTTCAGCATTAAGATCGCTGGTTTCCTGACCCAGTTGATTCCATTTCTCCCACTGTCCTCTGTATGAGCTTGCCATCTCGGAATTGGGCTGGTTGATCCAGAGCTAATGAGACGGCGAAGTACTTTCTCTGGTCACGGCACCAAAAATGTAGGTTTGAAATGTATAAACAAAAATGTGACTTTCGTTGTGTTCACAAAAATGCGTTTTGGAACAGCAAAATCTACCACAAGATTTACAATTTGATTGTGCAGAAACTGCATCCGCGGGCCGGTATAACAGACCTCGCGGGCGGATCTGGCCCGTGGGCCGTACTTTGGAGACCCCTGTACTACGATATCAAGAACTTGAGTTGTGGTTTGATTAATTTTTGCTTCGAGACGTAAGGAAACTCACGCGAAAATAAAGCAATCACGCTCATAGATGGCCTTGCTATTTCGTTCCTTGGCTACAGAAAGTTTAAAGAACACGAAGGCCTTGACAAAGATTTGTTCTTGCATGTTAGAGCAATATAACTTCTTAGGAATTTTGATTTATACTAACTTAAAGACAAGAATTCTTACACGAAGACGTGAGGAAAATTATAAGGAATTATGCGAATTAACAAGGTCGCAAGAAAAAATCTTTATAGCAGCAATACCTTTATAGTTTATGGTGCTCCATGAAAAGGCCTATGGCCTTCTGGGAGAACCATGCCGCAACCGCAAAATATTTATCTGGACTAATGACAACACTCTTATAATTACTATGTTGCTGTAATTTTGATCGCACCTAATGTATTTTTCTCTTTAGCGAATCATAAATAATAATAATAGTAATAATAATAATAATAATAGTTGTTTATATAGATCAGTGGGCCTGTACTTAGGCCTTGCCTCAATTACCCAAACGGAAGCTTGCAGCTAACTCCAGATCTCTGAACGCGTGTCCCAAACAGTGCTGTCGATATATCTTGGATGAATAGACGTCGTCACTCCACTGGTCCTTTTTTCGGCATATTACAACTCCCTTACCGATTTGTATGTAGTCTCGGTGACACAGAAGCGGCAAGCAAATCAGCGAGCGATACCTATCATGCCTTCTCAGGTTGTCGCTACGGTACGGGTTTCTGATACGGAAAAGAAGGTCTCGGACGTAAGGATATATCCAATAAGGGTCTGCGTCTCGCAACGTTTTCGAGAAGTTTCGAGACGTTTCGAGAGTTTTCTCGAGAGTTTCGTGAAGTTTCGAGACAAAAAGAACATCGGTCTGTATTCAAACGAAACGAGAAATTTCTCGAAATTTCGAGACGCAGGCCCTTAATATCCAAGGATGAACTGAGGGATAATGCACGAGGTGAAGTCTGAGCAACAATTTGTCCTGCGATCCAGTAAGCACATGAACCCTGGAAAAATTAACGAACTTTTCACTCTTAGGGGTTATGAAAGACAAGTTTCCTGGCTTGCATGTGGAACGACACAGAATCAACGACAAGAACTGAATAGCGAAAAACTCTTTAAAGCGCTGGGAAAGGTAGGAATTATAGTAAATAATGTGGAGGATTTTTTGATTTAAAGATTTAACAAGATAAAGTAAACCGAATGAGGACAAATGTATTAACAACTCCATGAATATGAATACTATAAAATCTTTTCACTCTTCTTGAGATATCTATCTTGATTGAATAGACAAATACAACGTTTACTAGCACATATTTATGCCCCGGCACCAGGTATACTCAGGATAGTTTGATATAGAGCAAATTAAAACTTACTCAAATGCCAATCAATAACGGAACGCCATAGATTGTGTCCTCGTGGTCACGAAGGTAAATAATAAGAACGTGCTTAATGAGGCTAGGACCCGGGTGAAAGATGGTTTTCCAGGGCGACATTGCAATGATGTAGATACTTTCTTGCCTTCTTCTCTTGTCTCCCTTTGCGCCTTAGCGAAGTCATCGCTTCACAAAATGGTCTAGAATTTTGATTCGGTTTCGGTATCGGGAATTAATCGCCAAAGGGTTCCGCAATTAATTGTCTCGAGGAACCAGAAGAATGCAAAACCCCTTTGGTATTTACCTGGATAGAGGCCTACGCTGCACCCACTAATAACTAAGTTAGTTGATGACTGCTGATACCTTAATGTTTTGTCTAAGGCAATTACCCTGTCGGCAATCTGGTGACGCGTTTCCAAGACGAACGGACAGTCGGATAAACCAAGCAGCTCCGATGACCCACATTACGCGCACTTTCTGCCTACGTCTTATCCTAATCGGTATCGTCGATGGCATCAAGTACGAGCTTTAACTTGTCGTGCCAAAGGGATGAGCACATGGTACAAATTCCATCGGCGTGCCACTGAGCAGTCTTGATTAATTAATCAATCTCGTCGCAATCACTGAATTTCGTCGAACCAAAAAAACAAACGATTTGAACTGCTTGATGATGGAGCTCTTCGCTTTTAGAATGGTAGGGAAAGTCTTTCGCTTTGAGGCGTATGTTATTGATTATATTGTTGCATGTTACATGTTTCATTTAGCCATTTAAGTGCTTATTACATAGCGCATTATGCACACCGTTTACGTATTTTAAAGGAGGCCAGTTGGATGTGAATTGTTGCTTTGTAAGTACATATTTCGAGTGACGCTCACGTGGTTTCTTGTAAATAAACAAACATGCTTTTGTCAGTATTTTCAGTTGGCAGAAAGTACAACTGTGAGTTTGCATGCTCAAAAGCAACGTCAACAACAACAACTACAACAACACAGCAACAGCATAAACAAGAAAATTATTTCTTCAATCAAGTTTATTAATTTGTTTTTGAATTTAATGTTTAATATGCTTCCATGGCATAGGCCTAGTCGCTGCTCCTTTAAACAGGCATGTGGTTGTCGATCAAGTCCGTAGGTCTGCCCTAGTCGATATGATAACTTTCTTTAAAAAAGTTTTTTTTTTTCGTTTTATTTAGAAACCGTAGCGGTTAATTCACTTCCCAGTAGGCTTAAGCCCGCCGATTCTTCCAAATGTTCTTCACAAATAGAGTTCTCGCAGAGAGAACCGTGTCAAAAAAGCTTGGATGCATTACTTTGCAGTTCATAGACATGTTCAAGTGTGACAAACAAAAAGTGCGTAATGCAGCAGCTGCAAAGGCCACTCTCTCTCTCTCTCTCTCTTTCTCTCTCTCTCTCTCTTTCTCTCTTTCTCTCTCTCTCTCTCTTTCTCTCTTTCTCTCTCTCTCTCTCTCTCTCTCTCTCTCTCTCTTTCTCGCTCAATAACTCGCTTTCTCTCTCCCTCTTTCCCTCTTTCTTTCTTTCACTCTCTCTATCTCTCTTTCTCGCTCAATATCTCGCTTTCTCTCTCTCTCTCTCTTTCCCTCTCTCTCTCTCTAATCTCTTTCTCTTTCTTTCTCTCTCTCTCTCTCTCGAATCTTTCTCTCTCTCTTTCTCTCTCTCTCTCTCTCGAATCTTTCTCTCTCTCACTCTCTTGTCTCTCTCTCGAATCTTTCTCTCCCTCTCTTTCTCTCTCTCTCTCTCTTTCGAATCTTTCTCTCTATTTTTCTTTCTTTCTCTCTCGAATATTTCGCCTCTTGGGCTTCAACCTTCGCCTTCGCATCTTCAAACATTTTTCCAGCATAGTCCTTGGCGTTTGGAACCACGCTAACTGTTACGTTTTATAGGTCAACAATATACCTCCCCAAACCGCTCTTTAGATTTCTTTAGCAATTCGTTGTCTGGCATTTTAACGATAGAGCTATCATTATGAGAACTCTTTTTGATCTGCTTTTTAGGCACTGGCTTGTAGCAAGCCAGCTAGTTTTGCTTTGGTACCGAGTTTGGCTCGTCATCCAATTATGTAAAGCCAGTGACGTCATTGCCCTTTAAATTGCATTTAATTACGAATACCTGCGGGCGACACGAAATGCCCTTGGTAATTAGTGCGTCCGCCTGTCTGTTCGACCGTCCGTCCGTCCTTCCCGTGCAATCAATCCGTTTAATCTGTCCGTTTTTTTTTTTGGTCCTTCCTAGCCAGCCCGCTTGGTTAAAGCTGCCCTGAGTTAAAGCTACTATCAAAACATAACTTTAGTTCACTACAGGTATGGGCTAACGTAAACAACTGTTTCTCACTTAAGTAAAACCAGTATTGTATTTGCTAACCTAAAACAAATGTCTTGGCCCTCCCCGTAAAGTTGAAAATATTATAAAAAATTAACTTGGACCTTCTGAGCCGTTGCATTACGGAAAACCTGACCGATCATTCTCATGTTGATGAAGTACGGGCTCACCAATCGCATCT
Organism: Craspedacusta sowerbii; assembly: GCA_003687565.2. Taxonomy (NCBI): domain Eukaryota; kingdom Metazoa; phylum Cnidaria; class Hydrozoa; order Limnomedusae; family Olindiidae; genus Craspedacusta; species Craspedacusta sowerbii. The sequence continues at coordinate 4,469 of QQSS02182695.1, forward strand.
GGGTAAAAACTATGCTTTTAACTACAAGCTGTCAGCTAACACACTAATAACATGCTAAACACGCTTAAACGACTGAGAAAAAACATTAATATTGTATTTGCTCGTCCTGATAAGGGAAACGGTGTTGTTGTTCTGAATATCGCGAAGATTAGCAAAAATAAAATAATAATAATAGTAGCTTTAGCTCAGGGCAGGTTTAATCAAGTATAGGAATTACACTTAAATCATCTAATCGGGGAGAGGGAGGGGAACAGTACAAGTTAATCTGGGGTCGCGTAACGTCTAAGAATTCTTCCTTGTCTGAAAACAATCGGGTGACGTTTTCCATCTCTCGTTTTTTGCTTACTGCTGGTTCGAAATCTGCAAATCTCTGAGCGTGGCGCTTGTTGTTGTTGTTGTTGTTGTAGTGGCACTCCTGTTGCGATAGAGTGGGGCACTATAATCCATTGGTGCCTGGATGAATTTCTCGCCATTCTTTCCTCTATCTTTGTTGTCGATCAAGCGGCCTGGGGAGATAGAGGACCGGTGACGTATGACGTACCAGCATGGCAGACAGGGAGCATATACAATGCGAATTTGCGCATATTTTTTGTTTCGTCTTATGTATTTTTTCCAAGAACTTAGCCGAACTCTGATAATTTAGCCTCCATTTTTCAAGAGTTTTTAAGCTTTGTTCTGGTTTGCTCACTGCCGAGAAACGACTGCGTTGCAGATGCTGTAAGTAGATGTTCCTTCCAAGGACTGTCTTCGGACCTCTGTATACATTGACCAGAGAGTGTTACTTGGAGATTATTGAAGGTGTACTTGCATGGCAAGTTTGGAGTGGTATGGGATATGAGGCGCTTGTTAATCCAGCATCTCTACAAATGCAATTTTTTCGGTAGCTACCATAGTTCTAGTCAATCACTCGATCAATCAATCAATCAATCAATCAATTCATCAATCAATCAATCAATCAATTAATCAATCAATCAATGAAATCTTTTCTCCTTAGTGGTACGTTAAAGAGAACAAGACATATTCGTCGCCAAGCACATTTCTACAGTACAAATAGTAAACGTGCAGGTGCAACGAGAGCCTGGCACGAAACATTCTTCATGTCAATAAGGCGACATACAACCAACCGAGGGGGAAGATCTCCCAAAAGCATAGAGCTAATAAGGCGGGGATCACCCAGAGGCAGGCGAGCTTGCGTCATGGTTGATTCGCAGTGTCACTAACACATTTCCGGGTTGAAAATCAATAACACAATCAATAACACAATCAGTTAGCTGGTGACATAGCATGGAAGCGTTGTGTTTATCTGCGCGATACCAAGACAGTGTAACTGGTAGCCTGAGTGTTTATGAAAGTTGTTCTTGGTGAAGGGACTAACCTCAGTGGGACTTGTTGAATCTGAGGATTTCTATTCAGGTTGAAAAGACAAAACGCCTAATGTAGTTTGGGATAGTTCTAGAAGAACTCCTCTGAAAATTGACATTCTGATAAATGCTGACGACTTCACTGCGACGAATGGTAGCTTAAGAAAGGTTGAACGAAAAAACTCCGTAGCAAAACATTTGGCTGTGGCTATGCCTCGTCGTTGTGGGCCCCTATGGAAGAGAGTTTTGAGGGATTTGTAGCGGCGGATGTATAATCCACGAGTCCAAAAAGTGTGGTGGGAGGCAACTGATTAGGATACCTATTCTAGTATTACCTACCTTATTTATTCTGCTGTTTTATGCGATTAAATTCACGGTCTTTGACATAATGCTTGCTTGGAATCTTTCAATCTTTCAACAAGACAATATACATTCTGTTTCAGGTTTATTAAGGTGAAAAGCATTGTCTGTATGGTCATATGTACTCTGCACCTGACTCAATCGGATTTATGTTCCTGATGCGTTTCATTTTTCACGATTTCAGATGTCAAGCAAAGTCCTCTTTGCTTTCATTTTATTTGGCGGGATTGCCCTTAACAGCTCCCAGCTCGACGGCCCAGATACCGCTAAAGTGGCCTCGCCTTTCGTGCAGGGTAAGATGGACGACGCAATCCCATATGCCGAAATGTATTTGAATGCAGTGCCTGCCAACATGGAGATTCCATACGCTAACATGATCGAGCCTGCAAGTTTCACCACAGGAAAATACATTATAACCGACAATATAACGCAAGTGTCTACATTCCCAAAAGAACTTACTTGCGACTATGCTGCGAATGTTAAAGTCATTGCGGACAATTCGATAGGTTGGTATTTTAGTTTATAGGTTAGGTATTGTGCATCGTTGCATCGAAGTCTCACTTTGTAGAAGCTTTGCAAACTTGTACACGACCGTTTCCTTCGTATTCACTCCGAATTGTGTAGACTGAACTGCGCACTTAACGTTGAAAGGTTTGTCACGTTCTATTCAATGACGCTTGTTTTGATTCATTCATCCGCACTGTGCTTCAAAGTCTTATATCCATGTCGAAACGGAGCAAATATTCAGACTGATGATAAAATTAGCATCAGTATGAGTCGCTACCTAAATAGACTTTAACCTCATTAGATGTACCCTAAATGTGAGAGTACTCTCATTGTGTGTCTAAAATGTAAACGCGAACTCAGATTCCGGTGGCATTCTCAATCCAATTAGCCATGATGCTATAGAGGGTGCTTCCGTCTTCAGAAAATGCACTTGCGTTTTCAGTTTTTACTTCGACTTCATTCTACTTTTTCTTTTATTTTATCTGTTTGATGTCTTTACGGATGGTATTTCTGGAAAAAATAAATCTTGTTGTTGTAGTTTTGTTCTAGTTGTTGTTGCTATGACCATCCTTGGTGTAGCGAGCAGGCGAAAAACGGTACACTCTAGTGTGAAGCGATGTAGAAGTTCGTTGGTATATAGCGTATTTGTGCTGCGCGGAGTGTTGGACCATCGCAGAGTAAACAAATCTTCATCGTGAAAGCTTGGATGTACTTAAGGGACGCCAAGTCGCCGTATAAACCATATTGTATTATATCATTATATATTATATATTATATATTATATATGCATATATATTATATTGTATATTACAAATTATATATTGTAATATATTATATATTATATTATATTATATTATTATTATATTATATTATTATGTTACTTACTTGATAATATATATTTATATATTATTATAGTATACTATATATTATATAATTAAATATAAATAAAAATAATTTTAAATGATTGTCTAAGATAAGCTAATGTTTTCATTAGCTAAGTCAATGTTTTAGATGATTGTCTAACTAACATAGTGCCTATGGCCCCTAGTAATATAGCCATAGCCTTTCTACCTGAAACTCTCCATGTATTTGTGCCAGTATCTTACATCAGTCTTTTAGGGTTTATCTGTCAGTGGCCTAACTAACCAGAGGTTTTCTTTTTGTAGATTTACTTTCCTCTCTCGAAAAAAGCAGCATCTTATCGATTCATGCCGAGCTGACAAACAGACTCGCTAGCAGAATGCCAAGTACCGTATCAAGGGCCGACCTCAGTCAAGCTGTGCTTGCTTTCTTGCGAGAGTACGACTCTAATTGTCCGGCTGATTTCTACGTGGACTACAATCCAAGGCGATATCCCTTGAGTTTATTCAGAGCCAAGTGTAGACTGCCCAGAACAGATCTTTGCACGTGCCGTACGTTTAGTTCTATCGAAACAGTGTATTACTTCCTTGGCTTCACACCCAGTAACGTGCCCGTCTGGCAAATGGTGCCCACTGCGGTTGAGGTCAATTGTGACTGCAATCCTATATAGGGCCACGCCAGAACACTTATGCGGAAAATGCCTCGATTGTCTCAGTTTGACGTGCTCGATTAGTCTTGACTAGGAACCAGCTTACTTTTATCAGATAGTCTGCATAATGGCGTTCACAGCCGTCTCGAACTGCTGCTCTGAAGATAATTCAGATTAAGATTATGAAAGTGCACGTTCGAAATGATGATCGCCAGTGGAGATATCCCTTCAGTTTTATTACCCCATGCTCGAACAACTTGCTTGAGTCTGACGCGCCAACCAAGTGCTTCTTTGTGGCAAATCCTAGCTGAGCAAATTCTACTGCTCTGCTTCGACCTTTCTATTTTTCAAAGTCCAGAACTGAGCAGTTGTGAATGTTGACAAGCTCTTCATTGACAAAGGCTAAATACTTCTGTATTTGGGTGGAGACATCTATTGATGTGTTTTGAAGCGACTACGCGTTAAACTGACTGCTACAGTGTTCATCCCGCGTTACCAAGAGCATTCGCAAAACAAGTCGGGAGTAACCATGGTCACTGTCACTATGGTGACAAACTCTAACTCCAGTCGAATACCAGAAGTAAACGGAACAAGAGTTTGTTCGTGTGATCGTCAGCATATGTTTGACGCATAGGCCTGTGCTAATTTTTAAAGTTGCAAATGAAATTTACTGTTAAATGTCAGGACATTTTCTGAAAGTGTGTTTTAAAAAATTTGATTCATAGCCAGCCACCAGCGGCAAGGCGCAAGCCAGTGACTGCACGACATCTTTTTTATTTAAATTAGCTACATTAGTGTAACGATGGCACAATAACTTAGACCTACACATATAGCGATTTGTGAATATTTGAAATACATGGGATTCCACATCTAGTGATTTATGAATATTAGAAATAAGCAAGGATTTGTCAAGACTTTCACATGTAGCAATTTATGAATATTAGAAAATCAACAAGTTTTTGTCAAGACTTCCTTAACTAGGGATTTGAGAACATTACAAATAAATATACTTTCATTGGAAATAAATAGACTGCCACATATAGCAATTTATGATTATTAGACTTTTAGCGATGCTTAAATTTGAGGTTTAGATCTGTCTCATCGAGCGGATGCCATGCACAGATTTGTGCTGGATGGAGTTTCCTCTCCGTTCCCTCACAAGAGCGACCGACGAGTCCTGGAAAAGCATGTTTATAATGATGCAAATGATCCTGGCACTCTTCAGGAAGTTTCAATCGGCGAGGTTCAGTGTGAGGAGAATGAACACGAAATGGGATTCCACATCTAGTGATTTATGAATATTAGAAAATCAACAAGTTTTTGTCAAGACTTCCTTAACTAGGGATTTGAGAATATTACAAATAAATATACTTTCATTGGAAATAAATAGACTGCCACATATAGCAATTTATGATTATTAGAAATAAACAATGATTTGTCAAGACTACCACATACAACGATTTATGAATATTAGAAACAGACTTTCACTAGAAATAAATATAAATTCATATATAGCAATTTATGAATACTAGAAAAAAACATGGATTTGTCAAGACTTTCACATATAGCGATTTATGAATATTAAAAATACAAAAGGATTTGCCAAAGTTTCTACGTGTAGAGAATTATGAGTATTAGAAATAAACAATGACTTGTCAAGACTTCCACATGCAACGAGTTATGAATATTAGAAACAGACTTTCATTAGAAATAAGTAGACCTTCACGTATAGCGATTTATGAATACTAGAAATAAACATGGATTTGTCAAGACTTCCATATATAGCAATTCATGAATATTAGAAATAATAAAGGATTTGTCAACATAGTCCCGGTCCCTCAAAAAGATAGTGACTTTGGTTTAACATCTCGGCGGAAATATTCCATGCTCGTATATCTCCTTTGTGTCATGTTTCGGATCAATTTTAAGATCCCCGCGATTTTGCCTCAAGCTCCCTGAAGCCTCACAGCCTAAAGAAAATCTAATTTACAATGTATATCATAGTATTCATAGACCCGTAGGGTGCCATAGTGTTTGCATCGAGGTTCCTGGATCTCGCAGCAAAATCGTGCGCTCAAAGAGTAGACTAACTTTCTTCTTCGCAAGCAGCGATACCAAAGTAAATTTTATTTCTCTGGTGGAGCTTGTGGCTAGCCAGGAACTCGAGAATCGCCTCTCTTTGAATGAAAATTCCAGAGAATAGTAGTGTTGTTCACGAACAAGCGTGGCAACCAAAGGCACCAATATTGTGGCCCAGAATTCTCGGGAATAATCGTTGCAAATATTCTAATGAGAGTTTTCGGGGATTCTCCATAAAACCCGATGAACACAACCGGAATTTCCTGGGAATGAAGTCGTGACATATTCTTCTGATTTTGAATTATGCAAGTGCATAACAATTTTTATGCAATTCTCTCTTTTGTACAGCTTTTTCGTTTAGTTAAGAAATGTGTAATCCTCATCAGATCCTCAAAATCATAAGAATTACTGTTGTCTTGCGTTCGCTGATATCCAAGTTTACTGCAATCGTTAGTAAAAAAAAAGTTGCATTCTTTCTGCAGCAGTCGGTAAGAAACAGCAAAAATTTACGAGCTCTTTTGCCTTTTTGAAAGCTTTTAAAATATAGAACTGACTGAGTTTTCGTGTGAGCATCATACTTGTCTTGCACGAGAAATGCATATTTTAGCGCGTTCAGGTTCTCCATCAATCTCCTTCAGCATCACAGGCTACTATGGATTCAACTGTCAGAACCTAAGAATAAGTTTTTATTGACCGAATGATTGTATGATTTTCACAGATGAACACATAAATACTTAGAATCTTAGGCCGACATGTTCTTATATGTCTCTCGGTGTACTTGGGATAGAGCATTTTATGGAACAGGAATATTTGCAAGATATCATGACTTTGACGAAACGAAAGAGAATTGAAATTTTAATTTATTTTGCAAGTGCTACTTGGTAGACGGAAGAAATGCTACCGTTCTGTTGTGCCAGCCAATACCCAAAATCAGAGATCATTCAAGTAGCCATTGCTTGTAGATTGATACGCAGTTATAATAAATTTTATCAAAGTTTTTTTCTATCCAAGGACGATGAAAAGAGGTCATGATTTCATAATCTATGATGGAGATCGGTACAAGACTTGGATTTTCCTTCTTTTATTTCAATTTAACCGTTACTTTTATATTGATAAGCAATTATAATTAACCTCGTGAATTTGGTCATCCCAGGATGGTGCCGTAATACCGCATGGCTTTTAAAGGAGTTACGTCATCACATACATCTGGAGGAATGACGGATGAATGCTACGCATGAACATGTAGAATAAGTCGTCTACATTGAGATTGACGGAAATAGCGTCTAGAACTTCGATATGACGCATTACTGGAACGCAACTTGTGCATAACTGCCCTGTTTGGTGGGGAGGTGGGTCGATAATTCTTCTCAATTTTTACTATTTGCCATTTCTTCTGGCTGATGTTTCTTATTTGAAATGATGACCAGTTGTTTTAAAGGCTATGAGCATCCAGTCCGTTGGGTCGTTGTTGGGACTTATATTGTAATAGCTCTTAGCTCCTAGAAATCCTCGATTATTATGTTTGCAATTTATGCTGGATAAACTATCTCTTAGCTAGGAAACAGCAATGTTCATATAAAATCACCATACTTGCTGAGAGATTCGGTTCTGAGAGCTGGTTTTTCGGAAACGGAATTTTTTGAGGAATTTTCATTCAAGTCGGAAGGGGCAGGACTTCGAAAACGGGAATTCCTGTTGTCCTTGGTGGCACTCGCAACAAAGCCGGTAAAGGCCAGCGGTGGCGGCATGACGTCATTTTCGTTTACTTTGGCGATCGTACGCCATCTTAGTACACTCTTGATATCGGATTTTTTTCACGAATGCCTGCGTGTTCGGCGTACGGATGCAACCAACGTTCAGCAACAGCAGAAGTTTCTCTTCATAGGTAGAAGTGCTATTTTAATTTTAAATGCACGAGGATCTTTGTTGATGTTCCCTTATACTGCTGGCTTGCTTACCTTTAGAGGGCCAATTTATCGCAAAAAGAAAAAAGGAAAACATACAGGTCTCGTATGTGCATTGCATTTAGGATATTCGTGTTATTTTTTGCAGATTCCCTAAAGATTTGGAGCGTCGCAAAAAGTGGATTGCTGCTGTTCGCAGAGAAGGTTTTGTACCTTCTGCAACAGCTGTGCTTTGCTCTCGTCATTTTTGTGAAGAAGACATTGACAGAACAAGTTTGTCTGTAGTTCGAATACGGGCAGAAGCTGTTCCAAGAATTTTCCCTGCTTTTTCGGCACACAAGAAGAAGGTAGGCATAGAGCACAGTTGTCTATTCTAGTGTCACGAGTCTGCATTGATCTTTTTTTGTGAATTGATAGTTTTTAAGGAAGCAGTTACTAGTCGCAGGTGGTATGAATTGTTCTAGTGTATGAGCAACAGCGCAAGTTGTAAAACAGGGCCATTTACGGTTTCGCAGGTCATTGTGCATCATGGAATCTTTCATACAATTTAGAATTACGAAAATAGATATCAAATACATGTTGTCAGTTTGGTTATGAATAGCATAACACAGCTAGCTTTCTTTCATTTGTTTCCAGGTTAAAAATAAGAGGAAAAAACCTAGGAAGTGCATTCCAATGCAGGTTTGCAATGATGCAGCACCAACTGCTTCATTTCATGCTTGTTCTTTGGATGATGACCCTTCTATCCTGCCATTTCAAGCATGTATAAGTACTCAAGAAACATTGTCTGGCTCATTAGACATAAGCAGTGGTACAAATTGCGTGCAATTGCCATGCAAATTATCTTTAAAGCAGATACTTTCTGGTGCTATGCTGCTGGAAACTGTAGTAAGCGAGCATAACTATGCATCAATTGCTAGCTGATCTTGTTTAACTGTATTGTTTGATGACCATATATTGCTGAACGTGGTATTAAAGTTTAAAAATTCTCTGTGGTGTGAGAAATGCATGCTTTGGATTGGTGGATTGGAAAATTGCAACGTTGTCTTGTTTATGAACATAAAACCCTACAGAAAGTTTGTATTTTCATCTAACATGGTAATTCACATTTGTATCGCATAAGAAATTCTTCAGGTGCTTTGTGTTTATCAAGTCGCTTCACTTTTCTGCCATAATGTTGTAATTGCTAATTTTTTATTGAAGCTTGCATGACAAGGGCCTTTTTTTTCTCTAGTTGAGCACTTAATGGAGAGTGATTCATGAGCTTATGCTTAAACCATTTGTTGTAGCAGTAACATTACTTAAGACAGTACTGAGTAGTTCTTATAGATCGTATATTATTATGCAGGACATATTCAAGTAAATGTCACGTTGTGCAGTAACTTATATTTTGGCTTATAGAAATTTGTATATTTTATTGGTATTTGCTTATATGTAGCACATGAGCACTTGGGCATGAGCAGGCTACAAATGCTTGAGTTGCTTAAAATTGTTTTTGCAGACCTTTTGTATGGGTTAGCCTGCACTCCTTGATATGATAAAACCTCTCCAATATTTAGTCTTATGCATCTGGGAATTTGAACTGCACATCAATTGTTTTACTTGCAAGTATTTTAATAGTGATTAGGCTTATCTATGGCTTAAATAACAATTATTTTAAATGAAAGACGCATGCTCAGCATTTCTTTTGGCTAGTTATTTAGTGGGATCTAGATGCATTCATTTGATCAGGTCTAGGCCCACAGTTTACTTCTTACAATTTACAGTAGGAGTTCAACCTTGGGTATTGGATGGAATTTTGTATGTTTTTAAAAAAGCTCGTTTACAATTACTAAACAGACACGGAAACCTAAACAAAAAGTTTTGCCTTCACCGAGTCTGATTGAATGTTCAGTGATGGTCGCAT
>QQSS02182706.1:0-14095 GCA_003687565.2 Craspedacusta sowerbii
ATAAATAATTATATAAATACATTTATATTAAATATTATATAAGTTAGAACGACCGATCTCGAATAAATTGGCATGCCTTGCTATCGTTGGATTTCTGGCCAAGGCTTTAGTGATATCTGGTGCGTTGAAAGCTGCCACCTTTCTAATTTTGAAAAAACCAATCTTAAAGTAGCGACACTGTTTTCAAACATCACTAAATCTACTTATACCTACGCAAATGTTTAACCGCCTCTCATAAACTGTCTGGTTGCATCAGCATAAGCCAAGCTTCCTAAAGTGCGTTGTTGGTTTGCAGGTCTCCTTTCCATCTGGTTCCTTCGTACGGTTCGATGCCTACCTGTGGTTTGGCAATTGGCACTACGCGAATTTGATCGTACAAGTTCCGGAGGACGACTTTCAGGCAACCGTGGGATTGTGTGGAACTTTCGATAAGAACAACAAGAACGACCAACTTGCCATGAACGGCGCTCAATATGGAACCGCTACCACTTCTGGTCGAGTCGCCAAGGCTGAGTTCACAGAAAGTTGGAAGTAAGAAAGATTGGAACCTAAGTGTGGTGCATTCGTAAATCGAGACCCACTATATCTGACAAATCGTCATGTATGGTCATATTTCCTTGCAGCCATTTTTTTTTAGCCTGACTCGAGCCGACCAATTCAGAACTCGTGTAACCCATGATGAAGAACTTCGCTTCACGAAGAACCTTGAATTAGCATAATTACTTTCTTGCGACGCCTCATTGTAGGTCTTGAAATGGAATGGAATCGCCAGACATGCAATGTAGCGTATGTTCTAAACTCGTTTAGGCTTGCTCCAGGCACGAGCTTGTTCTACCACACAGGGGGCGAACGACGATGTCGGAATACTGAAGTTAAAAACTACTGCACTTGCGTTGAGCCATGTTGTGGCGGCAAACGTCGAGTTAATTGCAACTTTCAAGGGTATGCAGACAGACCAGTGTATGTGCAGAGTTATCAAGGATGGAAATCTTTAGCTTATTCGGGTACGTCTTTAGCCTTTCCTGCCTAAATCGAGGTACTGCGTTTTTGCTGAGGTAGTGGCCTCCTCGGCGAAGTAAGGTTAAGAAGTGAAGTTGCAATGCTTCTGGTGGCACCACTGTAGTTAATGTGGCCACGAGCTCCTTTGGTGTCCTAGTGCTTAAGTTGACTGGTTTAAGTACCGCTGGCGTTGATGGTGATATATTTTAGGTGCCGAGACTTGCGGTAAAAGATTCAGGCGGGATACGTCTGCTGGTATCATTGTTCTACCGGATGATGGGAATACGGGTGCATATAACTACAGCGTTGATGATAAAGCCGGAGTAATTCCCGGCTGGCCAACACCGACCGGAAAGACCGAAGGTGTCGTTAAGAACTACTGTCTCACAGCGATTAAAGAGTCTGGTCCGGGCAAAGCTTGCTTCGCAACTTTAGGAAAATTATTTGATTTTGCTCCATTCGTAGACCAATGTGTCGAGGATGTGCAGGTATAAACTCATGAATGGAAAGTCAATATTCATTTTTGAACACATTCATTGCACTTAATATTGAAGTTTTTATGCGTCTCTTACGGTAGGGGTAGATGAATATTTTCATATTTCGCATATCTCACAAAACCAAGGGTTTCAAACCCTTCCACGGAGAAATTACTCCGCGACAATTTTATAAAGAATGAAGTTCTATACGTTTCACGGAGACAAGATTCATCGGATCCTCCGCATAACGTTATTGCATTAAATATTCTAGATAACAGACGACTACACATTCGCTAAATCAGCCATTAACACCATGTCAGGATCTTGCGAAGAAGTGACCCTCAAAGAGCCTTCTTTCTGGGTAAACGATTCATCGGGAGTGGCACAACCTCCTTCTGCAGTTGGCGACAGTCTTTGTCCGAAGGAGTGCAGTGGAAACGGTGTCTGCATCAATGCCGCGTGCAGTTGTAACTCTGATTATATATCCGCCGACTGTTCAATTAAAAAAGGTGTGTACGGGGGTAATTTTCTCTGCGCTATAAATCCACTTTGATGCGATTTTATTTTTAAACTTCGATGCACATAATTTGAGCGCTGAAGTTAATGATGTATATCAATACAAGTTTGCTGAGTCTGCGCTACGTCAGGTCTTAAGACTGAATTTACACTTTTATGTAAATCCAACTGATTGAAGACTCCTCTGATTACGCAGATGATTGTTTCTCTTCCGCAAATAGCTACGTTTGAGCCCTGAACTAGTTTTTTCCACTTCTACACTATCAGTCAACACAAGTCTAGCAACCTATCATATCACCACTCAAACATACTGCATGATGTGTGATCCCCTAATTTTTGACGGGGAAACATATCGTGTAACTGCAGTGCACAATGTTATCGTAACTAGGAGAGCCACCAGTGGTTGAAGGGGTGCCTTTCGATGGCCTTTGCGATATTCGCACTCGTGATTGCGTTCGCACCCGCGTCAAGGGAGACAAATTTATGGAGTCGAATACGTTGGCCTGCCGAATGACCGAAGTTGAAGTAAGTTTGAAGACAGTCCTATGTGGGAACTTTATTTTGATTTTGTAGCTGCGTTGTCTTCCTTGAAGCAAGGCATCAGATTGATCATTTGGCTTAGGGTTTTTCCGTGTAGTTTTGTCTTGTTCTCACCTACACCTGGTTGTATTTCTTTGCCGCACGTGAACATCGTGCAGTTTATCATTTCATCGTTAACATGCACTTCTATAACAACAATAACAACACAGAAACAACAACAACAACAGCATCAAGATTTACTTTTCTCCATGAACGTACAGTACGGGGTACTATTATTGAAAAGAAACAAATACTAAATAAATTTCAATTACTATGAATAAAGCAAAACTCAAATGAGAATTGAAACTCAAATAACAAACACCAAATATGCAATAGTATCGAAAACAAAGGATCTGTGTTTCGTGGAGTAGAGCACTCCCTCAGTAGCCATGGTTTATCGAATCGAGGGTGTCACTTTAAGATGAGCTCGTTTAAAAACTAGTTAAACATGTCGTAAATGAGTGTATGCTAGTAATTAGTTTTACGTCTAATAAAGTCTGCGTCTAGTAGGTCAGTGTGCAGTTTATCTTTTCATCGATAACATGCACTTCTGTGTCTAGTATGTCAAAAATTCGCTCAATTTAGTCTTAGCCTTCAATAAAGGCACAAGTTCTCAAGGCGTTCGCATCGAAAAACATAATAGAAAAGTTATGCATTGCTTTTGCTGCATTTTTGCAAAAATAGGCCCTGCTAGGTTCAAAGCAAACAGGAGAGCATTGGTAAAATTGGAAGTTGGCAAATTGAGGAAAGCCAATCATCAGGTCACCATAAGAGGGGGAGAGGGGGGGCCGAAAGAAACAAGGAAATGGACGTGACTGAGTATGTAATTTAGAATATAACATCTGCAAGATTTTTTTTTAATTTCTACAACAATATCAATGGCTCATAACTTTTTCAAAGAAATAGAAAGGAGTTTCTCCGATTTAATTAACTTCTGTAAACAGGACTTAATGGCGGCCATCTACATTTTTGAATTAAGTCCTATTTTAGCTCTAGACTAAAGTAAGTCCTTGTGCAGTCGAATTAGGTCATTATTTAGTTGACCAGATATTTCCTCAGAAAAAAAAAAGACAAATATAAAAAGTGGCATCATCCTGTTAAGAGTGCGGTCGTTTTTTGTTTAGAAAATATAAGCAGAGGTCCATTTATTCTGTAATGAAGGGGTGGGAATGCAGTTTAAGCTTAAGATTTTTTTTCAAAGCATTTCCAACGCACCAAGCTGAGAGTCTCATCTGTATGCCTTATTTAAGAAAAGTTTTTTTCTATCAATGTTCTTGCTTTCATCTCGTCTCCAGCTCTCCAACAATCCGTACAAGAAGATATCGTCTAGAACCACGACAGAATTGGCTGACATGTTGAGCTTTGCTGAGATCAGCTGTCGTCTACCGTATGTGCCTCTGAAAATTGACGGCGACCCATCAAAGTCGACGGGAAAGCCAACAGGCGGTTTTGCGATAGGCGTTACAAATAACGGAATTACCTTCTCCAATGACACACTTTTTCTTGTTTACGACTCCAAGTGCATGACCTGCGGCAAAGATGGACAAGGCATCTGCTCGTGGAAGGTATGTTCTGTGCATGTTTCTGGAAGATATGTATTACATATATTAAAGAGATAGGATACGTAATGAACACCAAATCCGGTGCCACCATCCTTCAAATCGAAGCCTTCGAGCGAGAATAGCCTTGGTTAAACACCACTATTAGAACATTTGATCTTAAATAGAGCGCCACATTTTAAAAATGAATTTTTCTCACTGCGCTAGTGTCTACGTTCCCGATTTCCCTGCGACTGGAGAACATAGACCGATCGGGAACAGGAGTGGCGCTACGGATGAGAGGGGACATGAGGTCCCGTAGCCATACCTCCCGCGCGCCCTTACGATTAGTGTTAGTAATCGGTGATACAACCATCGATGATTTACGAAATATCTCTTTTGCCATACAACTCCACGGCATCCACTGAAAAACTGCGGCTTTTGCTACATCTATCCCACCTCCTAACTCCTTCCTCTAGCAGATGGGAAATCACTCGCGTTATGCTTCGTACAAGGTTCTTATCTTATCTTTCTCTGTAGGATAATTCTTGCAAGATCAGCGAATACTGTTTTGCGAAGGGTGATCCGAACCCGAGGGACTGGTGCCAAGTCTGCGATCCTGCGCAGACGCGCACTGGATTCGTGAAACGTACCGGTGAGAACCGTGGCTGCAAAGTTTCCTTTACAGTTGTCTTATCTTAAGATGCAGGCTTGCCATTTAGAGCATGTCGTCAGTCAACATGATTTTCACGCCGCAAGCTATAGCTGAGTAATAATAGGAAAGTTTCTTGGTAAGAATCTGTGATTACACGGTTTCCACTTGATAGTCTACGTGATAGTCTACGTGATAGTCCACGTGATAGTCTACGTGATAGTCCACGTGATACTCCACGAAAAGTCCGAAATAAGATTAGTTTTTTTTTCGCGACCAGCCTAAAGAGTCTTAAATCCTTAGACTCACTCTTTACACGGCCTGGCATGAAAAGTGTCCACATGGAGGAACAAGCTACTTTTACCACAAATCGATGTATGGCGGAGTGTCATGCCATCTGGCATGTAACCTGGTGGGCTACTGAGACATCTACTTTAAATACTAACCGAAGAGGGCAACATCTTGACACTTTGCTCATAGTAAATGCCTGAACTTTCATGCTTCTACCTGATCGGAAAGCTCGATGTTAATGTATATATGCGCATGTATGAATGAGTAGGTATCTCTGTAACCCAAAATGTGAATGCTAATTCATTTTAGACAACAAGAAACCGTTTTTCACGTCCAACTCTACCAAGCAGCACACTTTCAAAATGCAAACATGGAGGTTCGATCTTCCCGCTTTTGATCCCGAGAGTCAACCTCTAAAGTATGAATTCATAGGAGACTCCCACAGAATGGGTATTTCCTCTCACGGTGTTCTTAGCTGGACTCCATCGAGTCTTGGGGAATATGCTTTCACGGTCAAAGTGACAGACGTATGCGGCTTGAGCGAGCAAGCGTCTTTCGTGGTAAACGTGTCGGAATGCATCTGCGAAGGCAAGAATGGAGGCATCTGCAAGTGGGATGGCGACCCAAAAAACAACGGTGTCGTTGTCTGCATCTGTCCTGATGGATGCACTGGTCCAGAGTACGTCTTGCTACTGAAATAGTTTGCTTCTTTTCCTTCCTCTTCCCATATCTTATAAAGCAAGTTTGCTGAGCGCTGTTGGAGGAAAATTCCCCCGATGAGAAGTTCTTCATGCTAGTCTAGTTAAGGAGCTTAGCACAATAGGTGGTAAGGAAGATAGCATAGGGATACCTCCGTAAAGTTCAAGCTGCCTCCTTGTTGATTTTAGATGCACTCAGGCGATTGAGGGGAGGATATGTCGCAGCCAAATCCCAGGTGGGTTATGAAGCTTTGGTTTCAGTTTGGTGCTCCAACCCGGTACGTCTTAACTTGTTGGTCCAGTTACACCCTAGTGGCGACTGGTTTGCAGAAGTTGATGTCTGCTCTTGCGTACTGTAAATCCTGAACTCTGACGTCGATAGGATTCTGTGGGAAAAATTGAGGAAAGCCAGCCATTCAACCCTTAAATCGGACTTAAAGGATGCAGAGTATTCTCTTTTTGCTTATTCTTTTTTATATGTTTTTTTTTTCTTCTTGCGTTTTAACTTAAGGTAGTCTCTTTACTGGCTTACCGGAAAAAGATTCCTCTTTTACTGGCTTACCGGAAAAAAAACTGGCCTGAAAATTTTCAATGAAATTCTCAGAGTTTTAGAATTAAGCCAGGCTTCTACAGCGTCCCTCTTTTCATGCCTTTCCTAGGTGGGGCAGGAAAGTTGTCGAGTAAGGGACTGACTGCAGCGGTGGCTATCATCGTCGTGTTACTAATCCTAGCCGCCATCGTTGGGGGAGTCGTTTTGTGGCTTAAGAAACACAACCAGCCGGTGAATATGAAGTCGGTTAAAAAGCTTGGTCGGGATGCCGCAAGTAACGTGTACGATTCGGCCGTCAATGCGAAGGCTACATTCCACGCGAGGAAGGGTGAACCCAAGTCCGGGCCACGTTCCAACAAAGGATACAACGATGACGAGATGGCAACAAGCGGAATTGTTCCTCAGAGAGTGCAAGAGTGCGAACAAAGAGACCGGGCTGCGCAAAGTTAACTTGAAGTAAAAAAAAAGTACTCCTTAAATTCCAGAAGCGCGACCACTCAGAAATGCGATTGCTTTGATTGTACGAGTTTAATGCTAGATGGGACTGATTGAAGCGAAGAATGTAGCTGCCTGCATACAGAACTTAAGTGCTCGAGGTTAGATGCACGTTCGGTAGCTTTCACTTCTTTCTTGAATATAACATGGCCTCAAAATAATGGTAAGCAGTCTTATCTCCATTAGCGCTTGTATTACGCGCATGCAATTATTTGCGATCTACAATTAGCATTTAACCGAGGGTATTTAAAGGAAGATCAATTCCTAGAGTCAAGACAAATATTGGCTACGAAGTAGTTGAAGGGTATGGTATTGCCGGATGCGCAGTCCATCGATCTCCAGTAACAGCGAATGAAGCCAGTCGTCGGATGTTGGGTGAGTCTCACAAGGAGCAATAGGGCTCTTTCCTTGCCCACAAAGGGAGGCTCGGACGGCTGCTCTATGCTTCAACGATCGTGAAACTGTCATCGCACTGTCCTCTGTTACCAGGAGAAACTCTTCGTGAAGACCTTTCCAGCAGACGACGAAGTCGTACAGTTTCTTGTCAGGTCCTCATAGGAGATTCGCCAAGCAGGGTAGTCACAAGAAATAGCCACTCTGCTTGCCCACAGATCGCCACTCGGAGGCTCTCCTAGTTGGTCGACAGCTTGGAAGAAGTATTGGTTACCGTCATATGACCCCATGCTGATGCATTGTTCCAAATGTAAGCTATCAATATTTACGTGCGCCATATTAAAAAAGTTCAAACAACACATCTAAGTCTAAGTGACAGCAATAGGTTTGATCGAACAAACAGGGTCTGAAGCAAATAAAAAGTATTTGCCGTACAGATTAGCATAGACAAGCAATTCTGCGAACGGAGTAAGTCTGAGGATATCCGCTGTCACTCTTACATCGCCATTAGCAGGGATTTCGAGATCGTAAGAAGAGAACGCTTGATAAAATGAATGGATAGAGCCAAGTGGTCGTTGGAAAAGGGTTGTAAGAAAATTTTATGAATTTTTCAGTTCGCAACTGCGGCGCCTTGGAGAAGCGTTCAAAAAACTAAACAGTAAGCGATACCCAAATAACAGTATCCTATCGCGGCTTCCGAATTCTTTGGACGAGTCCGAAAAGACGCATTGGTTGTGTTTTCGATCTATAAAGACTAACAGCGCAGAAAACGTCATTACAATCACTGCTTAACCGTTTATTGCAGGCAAATAGGATAAAATAAATGGTTTGGCAAGTTTAGAAATAATCCAGTTGCGGAAACAAATCCATAGCCCCTCCTCCCATAAGCCTTCTGGTAGCGCAGTTACTAGCAACCATACGGTTCCTCATGTTGAACTTGCATAAGTTAACAAACATTTGAGATAAAAAAAATAAATAATAAATAAATAAATAAATAAATAAAGACAAAAGAGCACTCAGAAATTGATGCGTACGTCCAGTTTTCCAAGGCCCACGTATTAATTGTTTCGGGAAAGCAAAATTAGATCAGATAAAAGTTTTAACAGACACAGAAAACTCATCGACGCCAAGGGTAGACAAGAAATGAATGCAGTAAAGCAAAAGCGATAGTGAATCGCAAGCAACCGGAAATCCGAAGATAAAAAAGAAGTAGCAAAGGACGAATGAGAAAGATATTACCTAAATTCGGACACACAGGACAAAATTAACGCATGTATAACACTCAGCCAAGCAATACAGAACATGGCACTTAAACGTTGAGTCGGATAGACAGATCTTTGCTCTCCGGGCAGATAAAGCAAGATTACTAGTATGAAAGAACATGCTATTATAAAAGAAAAAACACTTAACGTTGAAATGTTTGGAAATTCCTGGATGTGAAAATCGCGAAGAAGACAGCAAGGTGAAATTGAGCAAGTAAGAAAAAAAAAGCCATGGCTCATCTGACCATAGAATCTATACAAGAAGGCACACCTTTTTCAACATGACAGAAAGCCCAGCACGGGACCTGGAACTCAAATCGAGTGACAGAACAAAGCCAAGTGAAACCAACCTACTGAAAGGAAAGCTGCGAAAACGCTCGTTCGAATGCAGAAACGCTCGTTCGAATGCAGAAACGCTCGTTCAAACGCAGCATATCGCCAGAATACACATGAGTTGAGAGAACCGGTGAACAAAAGATAAGCATGACTGGCGGGCAAGAAAACGCTGAGCCTGTTAGAGCAAGACAAGACATGACAAGAATTTATTTTCCCCAAACAGCATACGAAAGATTGCGTGTAAAACGCATAAGCAAAGTTAGATAAGCCTCTTGACATTTTTAAGGCATCTGGTATAGAAATCAAACATTATTCTGCTAATGAACCATCACCATCATGATGATAGCCTTACCTACAGAGGAGCCTCGTATCCATCCGATTTAACCGCAGGCAAGTGGAATCCGAGTGGTCTGTTAATTACGTTTTTGGACATGCATGTACAAACATCATTATTCCTGCAAAATACTAGACAGTAGATATCTCTTTCATGACTGATAATTCAGAGCATGAGTTTCTTTATTCCTTTTAAAGCGAACACTAGTAATAAGTTGCATACTAAGATTGCGAAGGAAGGTTGCAATTTTTTTCCTTAACTTAAATACGAACGCTGGTAGTTTGGGATTAAATACTCAAGGTATTCGCAATATGTATATCCATATCGGCTAGACAAACCAGCCAAGTCAGTCAGACAATTATGAATATCTAAATGGGATGGGATGCCTCCCGTAGCGCAACTAGTCGAAGCTATAAGGATGAACAAAACTTACGAGACGCCTATGCGTATATAACCTTTTGTTATCAAAAAGAATATAATATCCTTTCATTAGCGATAAAAAATGTGTTGATTTGTGGAACTATATTGACGCGATGTGATGTAGTTCAAGCCAGTGAAACAAGTTGGGGCATGGAAGTAGAGCCAAGGCTCGATAAACAATTAGGGATGATTACAAACAGTAGCCAAGATTTCAATCGCCGAGATATTTATTAAAATTTAGCAGTGGATGATATCACGCACGTATCTCTTAAATTACGTTTTGCAGAGTTTGACATTTATACTCATATTAAGTTCATTATTTTAAAACAAGAAGGTGAGATCTCATTTATCTAGTCCCGTACTTGTCGAACAGTATCTCTTGAGAGTGGAGGACTCTTCTGTTTGCGCTTCTTGTAAGTCTGCGAGAAGTTTGCACAGGAAAGACTAGTCGAGCCTGTGGCTATTCGGTCTTGTTCCATTTATACATGAGTAAATAGCTGTTCGTGCCAATTGCTGTGGCGCTTTTGCGTCAAGAAATGTCGCGCGAAAAACTCACTGTTCTTCTTTGTTTTGACAAAGGACTTTATTCCGCTCCAGGTCCCTTATAAGCTTTTTTTGATGCCAAAGATGTTGTTACTATAGTATTCAGTCTTATTTTTCCTAATCGCATATGCAATACTTATTTTCTTGCAGCTACTCTAGGATTTAAGTCTTTTTTGCTTATTGGTTTCTTTCTCAGATTAGATTAGATTTTCATCTCTCTACTACTTGGATTGACGAATGGGTTTCGAGATGAATGCTTATGTCGTAAAGCATATTTCTCTTCTTGACAATCGTCGAAACCATTATGTTTATTAAAATGTCATTAATTTAGTCAATGAGAATACTTGTTGTGAATACTTTATGTGTTGGGATTCATTTCTCTGGCTAATAACTTGACCCCACTTGAAAACTCATCACGAAGTTCCCGTTCGTTAAATAGTTTATTCGAGCGGCTGTAAACCAGATTTTCATGTATGTGATTGTAGGCTCTACTCAAATAAAGATAGTATGTTATCTTTCGCTCTCAATGTTATACTTGATATAATTTTCTATTTTGTTATGCTCAATATCATATATTGTCAATAAGAAATTGAAACCAAAGTGTTTCTCGGCTGGGTTGCAGGATTAGGGGTTAGGCGATGCCATTGAATCTCAAAAGTTGGAAGTTGTAGTTGATGTGACATAGTCAAGTAAGCAATGAAATCTCCAATGATTCCTACCAATTGTCTCCGCTATTGATCTTCTTCAAGAAGTTGAGTAGCCTACTTTATTCGTGAAGTTTTTCTTTGCGAGAAAACGCGGCTGCTTTACATAAACAGCTAATAATTATATTTCTTCCTGACTGATTAAAATAATTAAAAACTCAATAAAAGTGGCCTAATAACCTTTTTCTGAACAGATTGTTTCCTTGCATTTTCTGCAGAGGAAGCGGTCTTGCTGTGGTGGGTTTTAAGGCTACACATTGCCGACTGGTAGTAAGTTGTTATGGTCAAATCAACCCTGGTCAAATCGACCATGAACAGAACAATGGAAGCTGCTGAGTCTAAAGCAAAAGAATGCCGATGTTCCTTGCTCATTACCAAGTCGTATCGAGTCGCTCAGCAAATTTTAGCCAATGTGACTTCTAGCAGGAGGTGTCTTTGGTAATGGTAGAATGCTTCTTCTTTTTCGCCATACCTCTGAACAGCTTCTACTGTAGGTCAATGACTTATATACGAAATAAGTCACTTTCTATTCAAAGGCTGCTTCTAGAGCAGAGATTGATTGAAGATTATAGTGAATGTTAAATACTTATGTATAGAAGGTAGGTTGATGATATTTTTTGTATCTCCAAAGGAAATAGGTCGCTGATTTATTGTCCAATATAATAAATACGCATCACCTAAAGAGTACGTTAGCTCTGCGAATGGTCTGTTGCCATTTCGTGATAACCGAATAGAAAATTTTAAAGCTAAGACTTCAACAGTGACTTGACCGTATTCCGATTTTTCACGTTTTGCGCCAAGGTAATAAAATTACACCCACATGTAACAACAAGCGCACTAGTCCAGCGAAGACTAATGTGGCCAGTGACGAAAATCTTCATCTTCGCCATATCTCTGAACTGCTTCTACTGTACAACACTGACGTGGGCTCTTGCATGAGTTTAAACCAAACGCCATTCTTCTTTGTCTTGCGCAGTTCTCATAAGAACCAATGACCTTACCTTGCTTGTTCAGGCGAGCGCACAGCTGGCATTCTTTACGGTTTGGTTGTCTTCTCGTGCTTGTTTCTCGTGGATTTTTCGCGAGACGGATCCACACCCCTCTCCTCGCTAGCTAGTTCACTAGCATAGGCAACGCCGTTGATCTCATTGGGACCCCACCGCCGCTTAGGTAGCTTCGAACTACCATGAGCATTACCACGCCCTGCTCACAACTAGTGAGCTAGATCAGTTACTTAATCGGCGCCCCATCAATCGCCGTTGAAATCCATATTCTAAGGCACGGCCAATTAAACTCGGTTATCGTCATGACCTGGACAAATGCCATGATATGGCATGTTATAGTCGATAGATGCTTACTCTTTGTGATATTGCAAACCGTAGTAAGTGCTTACATTATGCATGTTGTAGGCCTGGGCAAATCGCATAAAGCTTATGAACATCTGGACAGGCGATTTTAGAGATGATATTAGCACTAGCACCATATATGCTACTACCGCATCAAGTTTGCCAATGATATGTAAAGTTCTTAGCTAAAATAAGGGAAGAATTTAAAAGGCTAATGACACTGTAATTTCCTTCTTGCCTGAATTACTGCTTGGGTACTGAAATCGATGAGCTATCGACTGACTATGGAATGACTGCGATTTCGTCGGATAGATGTATTGATTACTTGAAAACCTCTGGACACATATGATCAGCCACTAGATGTTTTCGTGGTTATATCAATTGTGTGATAAGCACTAAATATTAACTTTGGGTTCCTAAATAGCCATTCCAGCACGCATGTGAGCGTGTTCACATCTGAGACAGTTGCTCATAAAAATGAATTTCCGAATTTAGGTATGAGTTCAATTTAAAATTTGGGGTATTTGCTGAGATGACAATGACATTTCAAGTTATTGGGCGATCAGAACTTCTTCCCCAGGATTATTTTGTGTTGGCGGACAACTTAAACTTGCTAATATTATACAATTTTTTTGTCACATATTTTGCTAAGTTTGTAAAATTTAGCCTTTTAAACCTATACTGATGAAGCGCGCTGAAGTATATCTCTATCAAGAATCGCAGCGGGTAATTCGCGATAAAACTCTAAGAAAATAGTGAAAGTTCTTGCACAACTTGTAAGGCAAACTGCTCTTTCGGCTGCTGAACTGTTAAATAATTCAGTCAGTATGCGTTGCTTCGAAAACTCGTCTTCGCGTGGTTTTCTCTGGTCTTTGTTGGAGTGTAACTGTAAAAAAGTTTGTGTGAAATTGGGCTTCTTTTTTAAGTCTGCATTGGAAAGCTCGAGTATTGATGTGAAGAGAAGTTTGTAAAACCGTTTGCGCTTGGGAAATTCGTTGCGTTTAAATACGGGTAATAAAAAAAATGGAAGATCGATGCGATGGTACCTGTTGCGCTAAAAAGTGTTTCAACATTTGAATCCCGATAAAGCATGACTTTCTGGAGTACATACGTACATGCCAAGTGAGATTTGGTGAGATGTCTCCAAACCCATAAGAGATTTTTCTTGTTTTTCATGCTTTCAATGAGCAACTGCTGTTTTCGACATTGCTAGAAGCAAAATTTTTCTTCTCAACAAAACCATAGTTTTAAGGATTCAGCATAGTCAAGATATCCTATGCGATGGTCGCCATATTCTTAGCCTCCTTTTACGTTATCTGTAGCTGTTTAACTAAGTTCCCCGAAATTCTTTCTTCAATCACCACAGAAGCATTAACGTGACATTCCTTCTGCTTTCCTGGTAATAAATACAATCTACGCGATCTTTGTTTTAACTTAAGTAAATAAGAAACAAAGTTTCAAAGCTGTACTTGAACCACGAATTTTCGTGTATTAGCTTTCTTATATTATCTAACGACTTGCGTCAAAATATGAAGCCTTGAAAAACCTTCTAGGACTGCTTCATGCTCAAAATTCTTGGCATTTCAACTTTGTCAGGGATATCATCTACACCGGTATAAAGCCAAGAACTGACCAGTGCACTTACTGAAATGAAGCTGAAGAAAGCATCCATCGTTATGAGATTAAGCGCATTGCCTTACCAAGTTGTAACAACCTATTGAGATTAATCCTCTCTTTTTCTTTTCAGATCGGGGACTAAATGGGCCGATTCAAAAATTTTTCCGCAGTTGCTCTTGACATAATTCACGAAGAGAACGCTAGTGAATCTGATGAAGAGCAAGAGATAATTGAAGGTAAATTAACTGTGATTCTGCACATAGGAACACACATACATACGTACATACATACATACATACATACATACATACATACATACATACATACATACATACATACATACATA
>QQSS02182728.1:0-14088 GCA_003687565.2 Craspedacusta sowerbii
CGAAAGGCACTTATGAACTTTCGGCGTGGTTTCGTTTTCGGCCGAAAGTAAAAATTCACTTTCGGTCGGACTCTACAATTGGTAATTGGTCTTGCTGCTACTGCGTTCTAACTTGATCTGGCTTGAAACTTCTTTCGAGTCGGTTCCATTGGATTGTGTGAGAATGAAATTCAGTCGCAATAGCGATATTCTCTTGCGTCGTGTCGATCAGTTTGTATATTTACACGCCGCAAGGATTGAGGTTAGGGATTGATTTTATAACTGTTTTGCAGCCACCAGGCGAGCGCGACCGAGGAGCCTTCACGATGAATGTCGGTGGTCCTCCTTCCCCCACGCGTCTGGGGTTGTCCTTGGCTGGTGACGCCTCGCTCGGGGGAGAGCCCACGCCGCGCGCCTACCGCGGAGCGCCTTTCGTGAACGGTTACAGCAGTCAAGCAGATCGATAGGATTTGATGTGTATTTTAACGGATGTAAGGTTTACTCCGGTCGCCTTCACGCAGTTCCTGATAGATTGATGTCTAGATCGTTGAGTACGCGTTCGTCCGCGGCTTGTTCGTACATGGACGTACTATTACAATCTTGCGTCTTCTGTGCGTGCCATTGTGTTGCCAAAAGGTTTTCTACAGATTTGTGCAGCTGTCTTTTGCAATGCGTGTTGTCTTTTTGAACAAAAAGCAATATTCTGAAGCATCTATCATGTTTTAGCTTGATCTTTGTCACGCTACTTTAATCCCCCTATACTTCAATGTCGGTCGTGTTCACAGCGTTTTATCCCTGCAGTGCAAGGTGCGCGATAGCCTTTGTTTATCAAGTTATGCAAGGCGTAGTCTGTGACTTGAATGGGCTGCACCGTTTTGCTTGGCGACATGAATTGAGAATGCGACCAAGCAGCTTCTCTAGCAGCGACTGGGTATGAATATGTAAAAATGTTTATCGACACTATAGGTTGTTTATAGAAGCATATATTTTTGGCCGCCTTTTGTCTCTCGGTTTCCGCTTTTAATTATGCTAGTTTCTAAGGCTTTCTCGTATGATTGTTTGCAATATCGTTTTTTAATAGTTTTGTTGTTGCCTTTTCTGCTCCTGTCGTTGTATTGTGCACTGTATATTTGGCGTCGTCGGGGAAGTCCTGGGTCGTTCTGTGGTTCTTCGTTGCTACTTTTCGTATGATCAAAGTGCGGTTGCTTTTGCTGCCTGTTGAATCGGTTTTATGGCTCGCTTTCAGTTTTTTTTTTTTAGACGATCAACGACATTAGAACAGATACTTTTTATTGCTCGATATTTATCGTTCTTGTTGTGATGCATGTATCCCTACCGTTAGTTTTTCATGGTATCTATGTCTGCTTTCTCCATGTAATTTAAACCATATTTTTTGTTAAAGAAACAGAATTTTGTGTACGTAAAAAACAAAGGTGATAGAATTCTATGCGTATGCGTTATGCGTTATGCGCTCGAGGCATTTCGCCATTTTGGCCATGCCACTCGTAGAGCGAGGCGTTTGTGCTTGGAAATCTGCATTAATCTGAGATTGCTTTTAGGTATTCGCTCGTCCTCCTATGCGGAAATAGAGGTTTTATTATGTATCTCAGCCTGAAGGGACACACAAGCAGAACTGATTCGCACTTACATGCATGCCTGTGGAATGGCTTTCTCCCATGTCAAAGAGACCTGCGTAGATATGCCAGGCTGATTATAAGATCTCTGATGGCAGAGATCAGAGCAGCATGTGTGCGTTCACGTTGTGAATCATTCTTGAAGCCATCCGTGCTCGTTAAGAATCCATTGTTTCAACTGTAAGTTGCCGACGACCTTGGAAGTCTCGTTTGCATGCATAATTAAAAAAGGCCCTCGTAGAGCTTACTCGCGACTAGTCTATGCTCTACTCAATATTGAATCGGCAGGTGTTATAGAAAATATCGGAATGGCTACTGACAGGTGCTAGCTGCCCGTAGTTCTGCTTCTAGTTAATCGTCAACAATTTTCAATCTCCTTTAGTAAAGTTAGCATTGCTCCTGTCTCATGTTATAGAAAGCGATCCTCATCTTTTGTGACCAACGCAGCCTGATGGTTGTTGTAGCAACAAATTTCTTGTAGTTTTCTTTTTTTGGATTTTAATACTGTCTGGCTCATTCGTTTATTGAGCTCTATTTCCAAGGAATCAGAATAACGTGCACAACGTTTATAGTGTTAATAAAGTCCCCTTTAGACTCTAGGAACAACTTGGACCGTCGATAGCTTTCTGCTTGGGCTAAAGCGTGAGTCTCTAACTCCGTGCCTCTGCCTCGCGCACGCGCGCACACACACACACGTGAGGCTATTTGAAGCGATGAAACAAGCGCTTTAACGGATCGCAAGTAGTCTAAATCATTTGGTCGGTAACTCAGGCAAAGGGCAGGAATTTCAACCCTTGAGAAAAATATATAAATACCTGCCAAATATTTCTTCAACTTTTAACGTGGGCCATGCGAAACCAAGATGCCAAAAGGAGAAATCACTACTTCGCTCGTGAGTAAACGAAACGCGTGATCCCTTCGAAGGTAGAAAGCTCCAATAAAAGGGCAAGTTCTTTTTGCCGAATAACCCCTGAAGCTCAGCATTGCGATGCATTTGTAACTCATAGTCTTGTGCTTTTTTCTTCCGTCTTGCTCGCATCGACGAAGTACTCGCTTGTGAATGACGCGTTGTCAAAACCACTCCCGCGACGCGACCCGGAAGCCTTCATCGTTCCGCGAATATTCTTGTCGCGTCGTTCTGCCGATTCCTTGCAGCATGGCAAAGCGAGGCACTTGATAAACTTTTCCAGAACAAACTTTCGTATGCTAGGATGCATTCTGGCATAAACGAAAGGATTTATGCAACTGTTTATGGCTGACAAAGTAAATAGTCCGTAATTTAAGGTGAGGAACAAGTCCTTGTGTTTCGTGTAGTACTCCTCGTCAAAGGCTGCATAGTAGGTTAAGAAGAAGGCGTTCATCAAGTATGGCGTCGTTAAAAGGAAAAACGCGGCCACAACTACAGCGAACATTTTCGTTACTCGCTTATTTTGCTGGTTTTGCTTCAGATCGGTGGCGTTGCCGACAAACGACAGCTCGTTTTGATAAAGCGCATAGACGGACACGCTGTAAGCAGCTGCCATTATGAGGGTTGGGAAGAAGCAAACCATAGCCTCAAGCGCCGTGAAGTACATGAATTGATGGAGTGATGTCTCCCAGAAATCCCAGCAGAATTCGTCTTGCACATCGAGGACATAGCTGTATGGAAATGTGGTGCATATTGCCAAACCCCACACAAATGCGATGCAGCATCCTCGCTTTGCAGGTGAAAGAAATGCTTGGAACGGATTGCGAATAACCCTAGAAAAAAAAGCGAAAGCTGCAGCCGGAAGCGGTTTTTGCGTAAAGTATTTCACATTTGCAGAGAGTAATCACTTCATCTCTGCTCCACGTCCTCTGATATGAGCGGAACTTGGCGCCATGTTTCTGGTATTCACTTAGTACCACGGAAAAAAAGTTTGTCGGCTTATGAAGAACGGCAATTCTACGAACCCTTTACTACGGTTACAGTCAGCTACATGCATGCGTACACCAAGGGGGTTATTTGCGGTAACGCTATCACGCGCCCTGTCCCTGGCTATGCTAACTTAAATTAAACTATCAACTGCCATGTAATAAAGTACCATGTACAACTCACCTGCATCTGTCCACGGCAATAATCACCATGCTCCACGCGGACGCTACCAAAGTCAAACAATTAAATGATGGAAGAATCTTGCACATAGCGGCTCCGAAGTGCCATTTGTGTACTGCTAGGTCATTCACCATGACAAAAGGAATGAAAATGGCGGCAAGCAAATCTGCAATGGCAAGGGATGTCATCAACGTATTTGATGTGGTCTTATCTTTCGACTTAAGGCCAACAACGTACACAACTGTGCCATTACCCAGCGCACCGAAGAAAAACACCAACGAGTAGATGATATACATGATAGTCTTGCTCGTCTCTGTGATGACGAAGCCACTACCTCCATCGACCACTTCAGTTCTGTTTAAAAAGGTTGTGAGAAGTTCACTAACTGTCGTGTTCACGAGTCCACTCATTTTGCAGGGAATTCTGGTGCAGCAAACTTCTTGCGATATAGTAATAGACTTATTCCCATGCGTTTCAGGCACTCCGCCGATCCAAGCCACTGAGAAAAATTGCCGGATTTTATTGCGCTGTTAAGCCATGACTCTTCATAAACTTCTTCTAGTACAATACTCGCTTTTCTCTTTCACTCCTTCCAAAACCGTATAAACAAGTAACAATCATATTACCACCTGTTGATATTGTTTCAAAAACAATCTCAATATTTCTCTAGAAGCAATCGCGTCGAGTAACGCAACGCCCGATGGCCTGAACAGCCGAATCCCAATTATCTCGCAGTTCCCGATCTCGTAGCCGCTGCTTCTACCTATGATTTCGCTTCCTGCATAGCCGCAAAAGCTTGGGCCACCTGCTCGCTTTGAGTAACTCATATTCAGACCACTCTTCGTTAAAATGATACAGGTTTCGAAGGTCAGCAAACCAATACAACACCATACCTAACATTGGAATAAATTTTAATCAAGAAGAGAAAAAAGAAGTGTCGTATTTCGCGAGCGAGCGAGAGAGAGAGAGAGAGAGAGAGAGAGAGAGAGAGTTTGAAATTGAGATATCTGATCAGATGACCAATCTTACATAGTTTTATTGCTCTAAGCCAAGAAGGTAAATGAACTCGACAGCTCGACAGGTTTATCGGACGAAGTAGATTGATCTCACGCCCAGCTTTAACAGAAGACCCCCCCCCCCGCCACTCTTACCGCGCACAACTTTGAAGATGTGAGAAGAAACAGACAGACGCTATCGAAACCTGATTCATGCAAAACCGAGCAATGCGGGCGGATGCGATGCAGCTCTCTCCTTTGCCGCGCAGGTAAGCATGAAAGTATGAAAAACGCCATCGCCTTTACGAAAGCACGCACCTCACTTGTAACATGTCACAGCCTAGCCACTCAACAACGCTACCCTTGAATACGCCAGTAAAATGATATCAGAATGACATAAACCAACGAAAGCAAACTGACTTTACCGAACAAGATCAGGCTAGTATGCAATTGCGTACGCTCTCGCGAGCCATACACGACTGTTATTCTTCCTTAGATCAAAGATTTATATGGTCCCTGGTTCCTTCGGGTGATCTTGTCAACGCATCTCAATACAGTATGGCTTCTTGTCAGATATTCTTCTACGATTCTATTTAAAGCCCCGCTAAGGAATATCAATTAGATATCGCTTCTTGTCAGAGCTCTTCTACGACCCTAATCGAAACTCCGCAGAGCCCGCTGAGAAGTACAAAAAGCTGAGAACATTAATCTTGTGCATGTGGGTGCTGAGAACGAACCGGATCGCGCGCGATATTCATACTTGAAACTTGCAACGAATCGGCTTTCTCTTTTCTGCTAGGAAGACCATCTGCTGACATCTGCGATTTTCAGTCAAGACGATCTGGATAGGAAACACGGGCTCGTCCAACGCACGGGTTGAGGGGTTTCACGTTGCTCATGAATGTCCGGCGCCAGGTCAGCTTCGGACGTGCTGGGCGACGCTGGCGACGTGGTGCAATCCAGCTAAGCACGGGCTAGCAGGGTGTACGGGCATGCCGATGACATGTACGGCATATCTAGGGCGGTGTCTCGCAATCACAGCATCGCGGCGGAACATTTTTGCAACGTCAGAGCACTACCTCATGTGTTTCGTACGTGGAATATCGGAAATGCAGTATTCTGTGTAGACAATGGATGACGGAAGCGCCTATTTCCCTGGTGAAAGATTCCGATATTTGCCACGTTTCCGAAGCCCATATTTCTGTCGATGGTACGATCGACGAGTGAAGACGTAGTTTTGTCTTGAGGAAGATTCTGGTGACGTCCACATTTTACTCATTTGCTTAAAGACAGGCGATGCTTTGCCTAGGCGACACATCTCTGCTGATGGTGCTGTCGAAATATGATTACCGCCCCATGGACATCAGGCTCGAATTAATTATTTTGACTTAAGGCGCGTCCGGAAGTGCGTACACATACGTATAAACTTAAAGCTTTTGAAGTTAATAGCAATCCCAACCATTGCAACTTCTCTCTTGAGGCTTTCTTTGTACTCACTGCACGGGTTTTTGTGAATGGCGAACACCACGGATTTTATAATTGGAAGTCAAATCAATGGCTAAATTTGAAATTTACAGCAGGCAAGCTCGTGAGTTGCATTAGTACCTACGCGCGCTAACGATCACGCGTTCTACTAAGTGGAAATAACTGAAAATGCAGGCATGACATGACGTTCTTGTCATGTCTTCCTCCTCAAAGTGTAGAAATCGACATTTTGATTGCGAAATAAATTTTAAGGAGTGCTTGAAATTTAGCTTAACTTTACGAAGTCTAAGTTTTGGGTACGTTGCTGAACAGAACAATTATGTTCGGGACGATGCTACCCCATGCAATGCCCACGGATTCGGTGCGGTACCAGGAAACGATATGGGGCTATACAGTGCTTTGCCGGATCTAGTGCTTTTAAGTGACATTCCAAAAAATACGATGCTGCAAGTGCAATGCCAAATAATTCAGCTTGCACTGCACTACACCAGGTTGAATGACAAGGGACTGCGCAGTGAATTGCCAAATGATACCATGCCATGCCCAATGATACGGTGAAGTAATGCGTCTTGTCAAATCAACGTGAGCCATTCCGTGACATTAGGAAGTATTCCGCACCAAGCAGTAAAATGCCGAAGGATTCCGCTCTGCCTAGAAAAGCTCAATGATTCGGTGCTGGGCCGCGACATGCAGAATGATAATGAGCTGTTCCGACCAAGGCCGAAAGATGCGCTTCCGTGATATTCCATGCCAAATGATACCACGCTGTACCGTGATATGATAGTGTGCCGCGTCACGCCAAGCGATTTGGTTCTATTCTGAAAAGACAAGGCGCTACGTAGTCCAACGCCGAATGATACGATGCAGCACCGTAAAATACTGATTGCTCATGATACAATGCCGAATGACATGATGCTGCGCTGTGCAATGCTGAATGACACAGTACTACACCGGGTAATGCCGCATGATACGATCCTGCGAGAGACGGTCATGAAAAGTCATGTAGATACGGCATGGTCAGGTACGTACAACGTTAAACAAGAACGCGTAGTGCGATGCTGCTACGAGAAGCATTCAGTAGCGCGTCACCGTAGACCGTAATACGTTGCAAGAAGTAGCAAACAGACCGATTGCAACCTGGCAACACCATGCACCCTCGTAGGCAGCTTACCTTTAGTGGACAACACGAATTCACATGTTTAATAAAGCGGTATTAAGAAAGATGGTACTCTCATACAGCTACCAGTTCGAATAAAATTTACATGCGCAATCAAACATTTTTCCGTCGACGCAAGGAGGGCAGGCTATGAGTAGGCACTAGCTAACTTGCTGTGTTCCTGCTGTAGACGGCTCGTGTACGTCTTGGAGACGACATTCCATGAATCCATGTACCGATCCATGCACATCGCCACGCATTTCTAAAAGAAAAAAGCGAAACCGGTTATCCCAACCAAAAAAGAAAACACAAATACAAAACAAAAAAATCGCGAAGACCAGAGTTATTGCATGCATGGAACGTCTTCGTAACGATACGAATAAGCACCTTGTGTCGAATTGTGCCATAGGGAGTTGACGCGCTACTAGTTGATCTAGTAAATAAGCCTTAAAAAAAAAAAATAAGGCTCCGCCTAAGAGACATTTGTCACTCACTTTACATACCTACCTGACGATACGAACTGAAACCGAAGTTCCATAAGGTCTGTGCAAAGAGGAATCATCTCATACTTACGCTTGCATAAGGGAATCGCGTACTACCGAAGGAGCACAGCAGTTCATGAAAAAAATTTCGAGAATATATTATGCCGGAGCTATAACAGATCCCAAGAAACTTCGATCAAAGTTTAAAGGAAGCAGACTGACCTGTTCTGAACTGTCTAAAGCAGCGCCAGGACGGGCTATGCATTTTTTGAAGCACTTGTCCGTTATTTTCTAAATCGAAAAGCCTCAATATGAGTCCGACTGCGATCGTAGGCTGTACAAGCAATGATTGCATGTAAGAACTAGGAAGTGGCGTGACACTACCAGACAGAAAAACGTCTAATACAGACAAGAAGCCTGTCACTATTCTTCGTATGAACTTGGCAAGTAAAAGCAACGCTAACCTGAAGCAGCTCCTGGGCATTAGCAACAGCAATCTGGCTTTTCACCTGCTCCATCATCAGCGCCTTGTTAGGGGCACCCCCTCCTCCCCCATCGAAGCTTGTAGCGTTCGCAGTTGAATAAGACGGAACCTCGTAATCTGACATTCTAATGTCTGACAACTAACGCATAAATAGAACAATAAAAAAAGAAAACCATATCTGGAAAACGTCATTCAGAAAGCAGTTAGCTAGCGGCGATCCGCGTGAGATTACATGTAAACTGAAATATAAAGTGCATAGATCGTATAAGCGAAAACACGATCGCTAACTGCAAGATAGCATCAATCATAGAATCGTTAGCAAACGAAGAAGAAAACAAAGCCAAAAATGAAAACAAGCGCCATGCATTATTTGACCAAGGCGTGCTTTTCCCCTCAGCCTTTTTTCATCACAAATCAAAAGTAAGCTGCGTGTATCAAGAAATAAGTGTTTATATCAAATACTCGACTGAACAAAACAAAAAACAGGTGGCTCATGCAACATTAATTAATCAATCTTAATAGAAACAACAGCTATCGAAATGGCTCTAGGTGTTAACTGTGTATGAAATCATACTTAACCACATAAACATAGGCAGGATTGCTGTTTTGAGATCTGTGCATCAGAAAAAAAGAAACAGAATCAAAACTCACAAGTCCAATGTCACAATAATTGGCACAGCCTATTTCTAACAGACACCATCTTCACGCTCCCTCACTACCTACTTGAACCGATGTCTGTGCACAGTACTTCACAGCGGCGGTATAAGCCAGGCAAAACTGCACACAGAAAAAATATGCTGATGCCCATAATGTCTCACAGCACAAATGAAGGCCATGGTACAAGACATTGACGTGAACTTGCTTGAAAGTGGATAAAAGCTGACCATATCCAAACGAAACCATAGCCAAGATTTTTTTAATTAATGAAGAACCAGGATGACGATTGCCATCTAAAGCTTTAAGGCCTTTGTAAAAACTCAAAAATAGTATAAAGCCGTAAACCTACAAGACAATTAAGTTCCAAAATGCTGATCCATTTCTAAATCACATAACAACGCTTAATCAATCTCAGATTCCGCTCAATTCATGGAAATTGGATACCAGCAAAATGAGATTCATGTAAATTTAACCCAACAATAGGACCTAAATAACTTGGGTTATTAGATCACAATTTTTCTCCAAGAATTCAATTACAAATGCACCACTTAAGAACTTCGTGCCCAAAGATTCTTTTTGAGATTACTGACATTAATAATCAAGTATGAGCTCCAATAGGAGGCAAATGTAAATACCATGCATTTCAAGCTAATGCAGCAATCATATCTAACTGGTACTGGATATGGCAAGACAAGTAAGACAAATAACATGTCACCATGTAGGGGAGGGAAAAATTACAATTGACTTGATGTTGGCTTTATGAATCAACGGTTCCAGAATGGAATTCACAACTCAACTAATAGGTACTTTCCCGTCCCGTCAATCACGTCCCAAAAACTAATCAAACCTTGCTTACCACTTTGTCTACAATCGATTAAAATTACAACTAGTAAAAAAAAAAACTCCTAAATCTATACAAAATAATAGCAAAATAACATGATTGACATTTTATTCAAAGCCACAAGGCAGATAACCTGAACACATTTGAAATACCCAATACAAATTTCAGTCGGTTATGTAAGCTAAGACCAAGCAACATCCAACACGAAGGTGACAAGCCAATGCAAATCCACTCATAATATCCGCATCACCCGTATAAAAAACCTGAACAAGATCAGAGTTAGGTCCTAGAAATACGTCCACTATCCCTGCCACCACTTCACTAGCGTCATCCCTATTGCGAAGAGCATCTTGAATTAAAGATGCTACTCTGTGATCATGCCACTCCAGCTTTCTTAAAGCCGCTTCACTGGATTTAGCATCAATAAATGGTCCATGGATCGTCTCTACCAACTCCCATTCAAGTAGATAGCTTTCAAGGCGCTCCTTCTGTGTCCAACTGCTCCCTTGAAGAAAGTCCATGTACATACGTTTACTAATTGTCTCTAAAGGGCACGTGGAGTCACAAGCAACTTTATAAATTTGAGCCCTATCTTCATTAAAAAATTCCTTAAGACGATCAAACCCCAAAACGTTGGGATCCCCTGCAGCCATCGCACAGAACTGGCTCGCTAAATTCGTTTATGCGACTGAAGTACGTGCTCGTCTAACATGTACCATGTGCGAGAGTGTCCAATGCCGCATACATACAGGGCGATCACTAAACTCGCTATTGCAAATCTTTGGATCTTGGAATGTACGATCACCCAAGCCACCCCAGCGCAGCACACCCCACTTAAACTACGCCTATGAAATTTTGTATAGTAAACTTCCTAGATCAATTGCCTGGTATCCTTGTGCTGCAGTAAATTCAATTTCCTGCCCATGTATTTCTTTGAATTGTCCTGGAATGATCACTAAAGATGAATGTCTTCTTCGAACTCAGACGCTTATCCACAATATATTTACAAATATGAAATGTGAGTACAATGTGAAGTACGAATTACTACAATGTGAAGTACAAATCAATTAGTCGAAAAGTTACTAGTAAAATATTCCGCAAGAGCTGATTGGCATCTTCAACCGATTAAAGCCAACCTGTTCATGGGTTAGTGACAAATTTTTTAAGTAACATAGCGGACATTCTTAATGGTGTGGCTCATGTGCATCGACTTACTCACTAGGAAGTAAAATTACTAGAAAAGCCCTGGGTTACTCGGGGTTATTGTTTTCCATGAATAAAAAGGATTCCATCTATGGAAAGTTTCTGAATGCAGAGCCAAGACTTGAAGGAAAAAACTTCATACGTTAGAAAATGTAGCATTGTGACTACACTTACGCCATTACTTTGAAAGAAATAGCAGCAACAGGAAGAAAATTTGCTATGATGTAAATTCTAATATCCAAATCTCCAATCCGAGTTCGCACATTACACCCAGCTCAAGGGTGATATACATTATATACATTCTTAACATACATCAATGTCTTACGGCGCTGTCTAGCGAATTTGGGAGCTCATCACTTGGAAGATAACGCAAAAATTCTGCTATGTCACTCTTCGTTTAAGGCCATTCGGAATTCCTTAAATAAGGATTTAGCTATTTTGGACTCTGAATGTCCGAATCGTTTAGCACTGACTCCAAAAAAGACTGACCTGGTCCTTTTCAAGCCGCTTAGCAGGAAAAGTGATTTACTCACAATTTTCCTAAGAGGAACAACATTATTTTTATCAGGTTATATGCATAGGGGTTCTGCATGAGGCCTAATTGACATGGAAGCCACTTGCAGAACTTTCAACCAGAACAACTGCAATGTTGTCACAGGTACGCTCTAATATACCGTTTAATGCACTTAAAAGTCTTTAGTACAGCCTATGTCCTCTGACGTATTGATGCCTTGTTTTGCTAGTAAAACGGTCCTATAAAGGCTGACATCATAAACGAAAAGCAGAAGATAAGAATAATCACCTCTTCCGGCTTTCCCGCACCGACCTCTCAACTATTTGTAAAAATGCCAATTCTGAAACTTGCGGATCTAATAGAACTGATTGTTATTGTTTTATGTTAGACTGGAATAATGGTGACGACTTCTCAAATAAAAACAACAGAAACTGCAAACCACGCGATTCTCGTGCAAAAATGAAACCATTACCGAAGATAAGGCATCCTCAAGTGTTCCAGTTTTATCCTACGAGAGAGTGCAGCTTGTCTCAGTGCTCGGCTGCTCCTTTTTTATTGCATCAGGACCATGTGCAGTTCCGCAGGGCTCAGTTTCGGGACCCCTTCTGCTCCCCATATATGTTAATGACCTACCTTAATGTATCCTCTACGGCCAAATAAACGGTTATCAACTGATCCTGCTAGATGGACCTCTCTTGTTCTCATCCCAAATCAACTGCTTGTTCTTTAAGCTCATGCGGTCAAAAATTATGCTCTCCTTGTGTCGTCACCTAGTCCCTACTGATACGCTAACAGTAATATGTGGCTCGCTATTCTTGTCCGATATTACTTATAAATGCCAGGTCTGGGGACCATCAAGAGACCTGGGCTCACAGCACCTCACACGCAAATACCCTCCTCAGGCACTGCCATATCACAAAATTTCCTGACTTTGTTTACCTGCAAAACGGTGTCCTTGTCCAGAATGTCTACCATAGAAAATTTCCGTCGTGTCTAAAAGGCCTCTGATTTCTGTTGTTTTATATACAACCATTACGCTAGAGGAACTACTTCTGCTTCTACCTCACTCCGATTGACTCGACTCGATTTGTTAAACTATCTATAAAGTTTCAAAATGCTACTTCATGGAACTCTCAGCATTTCTACATAAGCTCCACCACGAGATCACATAGACTCTTTATGCACTTGCATACTTACCCATCCACTCTTTCAATCCTTAAATCCACACACGCCCTGGGAGAATGTGCCTGAATGTCTGAAAATTGTTACTTGAGACTAATGTGTGTAGTATTGTTAGCAGGTATTCGGGATGCTCTAAATGATCTTTCGTTTACGATCCCAAGAGTAGTCATTAACTTATTGGATGCCATCCCCTCGAGCAGTATTATTGTTGCATTTTTTAATTCTTATTTTCATTTGATGCACATCTTTATTAAGTTTGTTCGACTTTATAGCGTGTAACCACCCTCATATAGCGATGCTGAAATAATGTTGTTGTTTTTGTTGTTGTGGTCATTGCCTTGCTGTTGTTGATGTTATCCGGTGGAATGTGGCAGACATAAAATTGGAGTGTCTCGCAAATCGCCAGTGCCGGTCAAAATCGAGGGAACGGGCAAAGCAATGCGCGGTGTACTACTTTATATGTAAACGATGAGCCTGTCAGGCTCGTTCAGGTGGACTCACAAATTCGAAACGTATGGCCTCAAGAAATGTCCTCCTGTACTTGACAATCTTATCCTTTTTTTAATCATGTACATGGCCATAACACACGAAATGCTGTGGGAATTCGTTCAAACAAAATCGTGGAATACTTCTACAAGCTGGATCCATCTAAACTTTTCGAGCATTGAAAAATCGTGAAATACTTCTACAAACTTGATCCATCTAAACTTTCCGACCATTGAAGAACATATGGAAATGATATTAAATTGATACTAACTCCCATACAACAGCAACAACAGCAGCAGCAACAACGACAACAACAACAACAACAACAACAACAACAACAACAACAACGGCGCTATGTTTTCTCTTCGAATGCACGTTACATAAGTAATAAACTCCATTGCCACAATGCAGTTATGAATAACCATGTAAATCGTAACAAAATAGTTTCCTGGAGAAGGAGAAACCCTCTTTAGCACGGGGCTAATAGAATTGAGAGTGTCACCTATCTGAGCAAGTATACTCTCGTATGCATTCGACTCACAGGACGTTGGTGGTCCATTTCGAAATCTAGTAACATACCCGTTTGCTACAAACAGCGATTGGACGTCAAACTAAGCACGCTTTCGAGTTCTATCAACATAGACATTTGCCTTGAACAGCGATACGGAAGAAATTCGGCTCTTTTCGTCTTGTGTTCTATGATAGTGTTGTTTAGTCACAAGATGTTGGTTATATGAAAATGATGGTCACTACTAGAATAGGTAATATCTACCTAGTGATCTCCTTCACTTTTCACAAACTTTGTTAGACTATGTATATACATATATATATATATATATTTATAGATTTATAGCCTGAAGATGAGAAAAGATTTTCTCGAAAGCTTGCAAAAGAACGACAATTCCTATTGTCTATG
>QQSS02182739.1:0-14087 GCA_003687565.2 Craspedacusta sowerbii
TTTCCCATTAATCAACAGCGTACATGAATACATTCATAAATACAATTTCATGGCTAAATGGGAGGGAGGGCTCTTCGTAGCATAGCTAATCACGCATACGCGGAAATTTATGTCGGCAAACGCGTACCAGTTCTCTTTTCCGTTCTTGTCGATGTAGGCATTACTTCATCCAGCAATGATTTCCATTCCTTAGTTACGTCCAGGTAGATTCGGCAGGGCCTTCTTTCGTGCCTTGAAAAGCAATGTGTGGTGGCGAAACGTCGTGAACCGCACGATAACTTACCTGAAACAATCCAACCCTTAAAGTCCTATGTGCCCTGTCCATGATGTCGTCGGGGATATTGACACCTGTATCAGAAATTACGATCTGTGTTGCTTTTCGGATTTCATCCGGCGTTGCGTCTTGGTTGTTTGGTGGCACCGGAGTCCATCGATGCGTAGACAAAGTCATCGTGAATATAGCTCGGCTTCTTCGGTCTTTCCTAGCAAAAACGATACTGGCGATTCCAGCATGGCGACCTTAGATTCCAAATTTAGAATGCAGTTCTTCTGCCTGTTTATCCATTCCTTTTGTTCCGCCGCCACCTTCTATCGGGTGCATCCCACCACTAAAAAATATGCTGACAAAAGTCGGAGATCTATAGTCGAAGACCAGAACCTGTTTAGAGCAGCAAATTGTATGAATATAATTTGGTCTTCATGAACAGAAGTGCGAAAAAAGGTGGTCAAGAAAAGGTTCTCTGGTACCTTTTTCATTGGATGGAGAACATCGACAAGGGGCATAAGAAAATATGCGAAAAATATGACTTACCCCCAAAAGAACAAGAATGTCCATCGAAGAAATTTGGTAAGATAAGGCATATTGCCCTCTGGAATAAAATCGCCTATAGTCAATTGTAGATAGGGAAAGAATGAAGTTACCCAGAGCATATCGCATATAGATTTACAATAGCGCAAGGGCACAAGGACTCTTTAACTTCCAAAAGCGTTATAGCAAACAATTGTTCAAGCCCGAACGAGAGACATAAGACAAGCACCTGGCAAAAAGCATGGTGGCCACGCAATTTATGTTTGTCCAAAAATTTTGAACCTTCGTATGATCTACGAACGACGTAGTGGACACGTAGGGAGGGATTAACGTGCGCCTTCTGCATTGCCCTCGTCACTTTAACGTGGATCACCACAAGCATTAATAAGAATCCAAACTTTAGTCGCCATTAGTAAGGCTTCTAATTCCGTCTCAAAGGGACGTTTTGATAACATTATGTTTCTATGAAGTCGATAAACCAGGATTTGTTAGGGGTACCTTGGGATTTGATATTTCCGACTTCCAGGCCTCCAGTAAGGTAAATGAGCCTATGCACGTCAGTCGTTCGACAATTTGCGTAAATCCATAGAAATGCGACATCTTGATCAATACATCGGCTAGCATACTACTTCCAATCGCGCTAATGTCAATTTAAGTAAGAAGTTTATTGGTGATTCACCGCTTCGTCCAATCGACGACACAAAGAACTCGCTGAATTCGACGTCTCTTTTAACATATCGATTATGCGAGCGCTGCCTTCTGCCCCATAAGATAGTCAGAAAGGTTTCTCAGAAACTTTTATTCAATAAACACTAAACTGCTTATACATAATCGGTCTCTCTCCACCCACTTTGACTTCCCTATCTGCAGCCATATAAGGTCGAGGACGAGAAAAGTTCGATATGCCCTGCATGCCTTCTCTGAAAATAGTTCAGTCGCCATTCCGATTCCTATACATACATGCCCATACAAGTGTAACGCGGTCAGCTGCCGTTATAAGTACAAGAATACATCAATGTGTTGCAAGCGAACCGGTTATGTATTTCGTTATATGCTGAGAACTGACTGCTTCTTCTAAAATTTTCTCCGTATTTATATACATTTAGCACTCACCAATTAATAAGTAAACATACGCCAACATAATTACTACTACGCACATTGACATGTTTCATAACAAGAACTCCTGCGCAAGCACAAGTCAACTGCGTAGGACATCCTTCAATACCATCCGTCTAACATGTAATATTTACAAAGGTACGCGCTGATTACCAACACCTCTACATAACCTTCTAAATTCAATTAGTTACATTACATGCGACTTCCTACATACAAAAACATTGCAATTTACGTAAACAAATGTCACGTGACGTGGTTCCCAAGCCCCCACGGCACACAGTTTGTTTATGCGTTCGCCTCCGCAACAGGCCTTCACCACATGATCCACCTTCGAAACTGATCGTCCTCGATCTTCGTTGTTACATTTGTTTCGCACAATCCGCACAAAACCACTTTTCTGTCGAAGAGGCGTCAACCAGTCCGACACATGAAAAATGGAACCATTCGTCGCAGCCGTCACAAGCGACGACGTCTGGTCCTTCTTTAAACCAACACACTCCACATATTGGGTATGGGAATGCATCTTGATCTGTTGGTTCCACCGTTTCTGCTGCTCGATCCAAGTCGACTTTACGACCCAATTCAGGCTTACTATGGTCACTCACAACAACTTTGGGCTGCAAAGGCGCCAAATAAGGACCAACACGTGGATCAACTGATCGCGCGACACCCATTTTCCTTCGGATGCTGGTCTGTCGGTAGGGACGATCTTTGCGTTTTTCTCGTCAATCTCCAGAACTCGGAAAGGTCCAGACTTTGTTTGTCGTAGCTTCCTGCTCGCTTTGTTCCCAGAATGGTTCGTCATCCACACGGCTTCTCCTGCACGAATATCTTTCCCGTGGGCACTGCGATCATATTGTCGTTTCTGCTGAAACTGAGATTCGGCAATCTGTTGACGGGCAAGTTTCCTTGCTTTCTAGATGCGAGCATTTATTATAAGTGCATAATCGGAAGGTGACTTCAATCTTTCCCCTTTGTAGATTGCCACTTCTAAGTCTATTGGAATTCGCGCATCCCGTCCATGGACTAAATAGAATGGGCTTTCGTTCGTAGAGACCTGCACCGATGCCTTGTACGCAAACTGGACATACGGCAGAAATTGATCCCAGTCTGAATTTTCCTCGCTGACAAGAGTTCGAAGCATTCGTAGGATTGGCTCGTGTATTCTCTCATTCAATCCATCAGACTGAGGATGATATGGTGTCGTGAATACGTTTCTTGCACGACATAACTGTGTCTACTTCATCTACCAGCAGTGAGCGAAAGTTTGCTCCTTGGTCGGATAGTAGTAACGGTGGGCAACGGTGACGCAGGACGACACGTGATATGAACGCATCCGCCGTCGTACGAGCACGTGCGTCCCGCAAGGCCTCTATTTCAACATACTTCGTTAAGTAGTCAATGAAGACTGCGATGTACTTGTTTAGGCTTGAAGTAGGCGTGAACCATCAGATCCACTGCGACTTTTTAGAAAGGTTCCGATGCCTTCATGGTCTCCAACTTGGTACGTTGTTCACGCGGTCTCGTTTTGGCACAAGCTGCACATCTTCGGCAATGCTTGTCAATGTCTTGCCACATTTTCGGCCAATAATAATTCTTCATAATGGTTGCAAACGTCTTAAATGTTGCAAAATGGCCAGACGTTGCCGAGTCTTGGTACGCGCAAATTAATGCTCCGGTGAGACTTCTTGGAATGACGGTCCTCAATGGAACATCATCTTCTCTTCCTTTTCGAGATTTCACGCGATACTTCAGGGTTCCATCGCTGTCTATAGTGTAGCAGTAAGATTCAGCAACAACTCGGCGCGCTGCGTTAGAATCAACCGGCACTTTTCCGTGCTCAATATGGTCGATGAGTTCTTTTAGAGCTGGATCGGCGCGCTGTTTTGTTCGTAGATCCATTATCGTTCGCTCTTGATGGGGCGAGACTTTCACTTCACGGACAGTTGCACTCTCTAAATCGTTGCAATCTTCGCGGACATTTTGAGCAACGCATTCTCCAGGTGTTTCAGGTCAACATGAAACGCGCGGAAGACGACTTAGGGCATCTGCATCTCTATTGACTTTTCCAGGACGCCACTTTATTTTGCAATTGAATTGCGATAACCATATTGCCCATCTTTCCAGTCTTCCATCTAGTTGTTCGGCAGTGTATCGTAGCGCTGAATGGTCTGTGTAAATTGTGAATTTCGCTCCAAATAGGTACGACTTGAATTTCTTCACTGCATATATGACTCCGAGACATTCTAAATCTGTAATGCCATAGGTCTTCTCACTGCCTCGCAGAGCTCTCGAAGCATATTTAATGGGCTGTGCACCAAGTCCCTCAATACACGCATCTGTGTGAACTATGAACGCTTTCTTGAAGTCGGGATACGCCAAACACGGTGCAGTAGTTAACTTTCTTTTCAGCTCTTCAAACGCGGCTTGTTGTTTGTGTCCCCAGCAGAAGGCGACGTCTTTCTTCGTTAGCTCTGTCAATGGACGGGCAATAACGGCATAGTGAGGAATGTAGCATCTCATACACGACGTTAGTCCGGTAAATTGACGAATTGCTGCTTTGTTCGTTGACGCTGCAATCTTTTGTACAGCATCTACTTTCGCTGGATCTGGCCGACGACCATCTTTATCCAAAAGGTGGCCAAGATATACGACGCTTTCCACCCCAAACTTTCACTTTTTGAGCTTCAGTTTCACTCCATTCAGGCGATATGCGCGCAACACTGTGCTTAGGTTCTCGTTGTGCTTGTCGATGCGAGACCCCCATACGATGGTGTCGTCAAAAAATGCGCAACAAATTTCGAATTGCAACCCAGTCAATGTACGATCGGATACACGCATCCATGAAGCTGGTCCATTTGCAATTCCAAAGGGCATTCGCACGAATTGAAAAAGACCACGGTGCGTTTCGAACGCAGTCTTTGGACGGTCCTTCTCCGCTACGCGAATGTTCCAATACGCAGATTGCGTATCGACAACTGAAAATAGAACATTCCCGATTCCGATGCTGTCGTACACATCAGAGACTGTTGGTAGAGGATAAGCATCCACATCCATGCGCTTGTTGAGTTGGCGGTAGTCGATGCAAAATCGAGTTCCTCCGTCTTTCTTTAGAACGAAAACTGGTCTAAATCTCCAGGAACTCGTCGAAGATTCGATAACTCCATTCTTCAACATACTGTCGATCTGTTCATCCAAACGCTTCCATTGGGAACGCGGAATGCGTCCAAACGACTTGATGGGCGGGCCATCGACAGAGATTTCATGCTCATAGTTGTTTATCAGCCCAAGGTCGTCATCTGTTTTTGCGAACACTTCACTTTCGACCAGTAGAACTTGAGTGATCGAATGTTTCTCACGCGTTATAAATTGTTCTCCAAAGCTTGCAGTCTCGCTCAACTCTTCATACGTCCATGGCTCTGCAGGGTTTGTAATATTCGGAAAGTCTGGAAGCTGTTGCTTCGTGTCAGTATCGTCTTTGGCATCGAGTTGGATTCGTTCCACGCTGCCTAGTACGGTTCCCGGATTAAGCGTGACCAGGTTGGTAGTCAAGTTCATTACTTGCACCACGATCTCTCCGTCGGCCGTTGGTCGCACTATTTCATTGGCAGCGTAGATGTTCTTTTTGACAGGCAGAGTCGTACTGTGCATAAACACATTGTTGCAGCCGAGCTCGCCGTATTGCTCATCTTCCACCTTGGCTTGAATCTCCATGCGGGACCGTGCTTGGATCGTCGATCTGGTCATGACATGGACTCTTGAAACTTTGCTTTTTGTTGTCGCGGATTGCGCTGTGCAGACGGGAACTTCGTCGCTATTTACGATAATGCATGGTGGCGACTTTTCCAGCAGTAGTCGACCACGCAACATATCGAGTAGATCGGCTCCCAAGAGAACATCTCTTGGACAGCATTCCGTGACGTAGACTTCAACGCTTGCAAAAGTTCGTCCGACAACGATGTTAACGTCTGTCTTTCCCAGTAAATGAAGTTCTTCGCCATTAACAGTCGTTGTGCGAAGGCTTGCCGGCTTCAGTCGCTGCCCCGGTTGCATCATGTTGTAGAATTTCGAGTCGATTAGAATTACTTCGCTTCCAGTGTCGAGTAGCGCTTCGGTTCCGTAACCATTTACTTGAAGTGGGACCGAAAAACTTATCTGCTTTTGTGGATTCAGGCATCTCTTCAACTTTGCAGTTTTGTTGTTTTTGGCCTTCAGCGCTCGAACCTCAGTCTTGGTAGACTGTTCTTTTGTGGCAGGAACATATGCGATCGTATCATATCCCACATGCACGTAATTGAAACGTCCTCCCCGATTGGAGTGATTTGGTGCGCTATCCATGACTTCAGTGGCTGCCTTTTCCCAGCGCTTCGGGATGAAGTTCTTGTTCATTCGTTGGGCACAACCACGTGCAAAATGACCACGCTCTCCGCATGGTCGGCATTGATCCGGTGC
This sequence comes from Craspedacusta sowerbii, assembly GCA_003687565.2. Taxonomy (NCBI): domain Eukaryota; kingdom Metazoa; phylum Cnidaria; class Hydrozoa; order Limnomedusae; family Olindiidae; genus Craspedacusta; species Craspedacusta sowerbii. Next base: position 6,377 of record QQSS02182739.1, read on the forward strand.
GGGCCCCTCCTCTTCGGGTAGTGTTGGGCAGTTGGAAGGAAAATGACCATGTTGGTTGCAGCCACGGCACTTTGAATGATATGCTTTGTCTGCATTCTTCACTGGTGTTGTTACTTTGTATTGCGGCTTGCTTTGAACGTCCGGATTATTGAAACGACTGTGCATTTTTGGTGCTTTGACCTTCGGCTCAGCAGCATCGCGTGTTACAGCAGACGTTTTTGCAGAGGGAGATGTCCTAACTCCTTGCACTAGATCAGGACCATAGATTGTTTCCAATTGGCATGCAAGATGGAATATGTCACTCCATCAACACAGCTGCTGGCTTTCCACGGCCTGCATGACTTTTCTTCTGTACTCGTCCAGTAGGTTGGCACAAAAGATTGACTGCGCCTCTGTAATCTCATCGGGAGTTTTTCCCACAGCATCAGCATGACGCTTGATGGCAGGAAAGAAACGTCCGGCAAAATCGATCACGGTTTCGTTTCGACCTTGCTTCATCGTCGTCAGATTTTCGTAAAAGAACATCTGCCTTTTCCGTAGGATACAAATGATTGCAGTCTTCATTCTGGCGTACGACGATCGATCTTCATCTGTTAGGAGCATTTGTAGGAGATCTCGTGTCTCCCCGATAAGAGCTAGCAATCGTTGCCGTTTTTCTTCGTCATCGCGGCATGCGTCGTCCATGAGCGGTTCGTATATCTTCGAAAACCATTCATCTTAAGCCGTTCCAGCTTGCATCCGGTGTAAGTCATTATCTTGTAGCACCGAACCACCCTATTCTTTCATTATTAGAGATATTTATGCCTGGATGCGAACGGCGTGCTCACGAGGGAAACAGCCCATGGAAAGCAATTAATCTTGCCTGCAGAACTCAAACCCTTGATTTACCGTGAGCTGCATGAAAATATGGGGCACTGAGGTCACGAGAGGGTATACCAGCTAGCGCGTGACAGGGTATTCTGGTAAAACATGCAGCAATAAATTGAGCACCACGTAACAAAAGTGTGTCCTTGCCTAAAACAGACGAAACCACATGTCATCCATACGGCGCCCCTTGGGTCAATTAGCAAATCGTCACCGCTCGAACTAATGTGTGTAGATTTCCACCACTTGGACACGTGTTCTAGAGTGTATGAATATCTCCTTGTTATAACTGACCACTTTACTCGCTTTAGCCAGGCCTACCCAACGAAGAACAAATCATCAACTACTGCAGCAAACGTGATATTCAATAATTTTATCTGTCGGTTCGGAATTCCCAGTAGAATCCTTCACGACCAGGAGACGAAATGGGAAAATAAAAAATTTGAGCAGCTCGAGCAACTCTGTGGCATGTCTAAGAGCCGAACTTCCCCATACCACCCTATGGGAAACGGCCAATGTGAGAGGATGAATCAGACCCTTATAGCTATGCTAAAAACCCTCAATGAATCCCGGAAGTCTCAATGGAAAGACAACGTTAATAAACTTGTTTTTGCATACAACAGCACCGCGAATAGCATAACGGCTATTCGCCGTATTCTCTGCTGTTTGGTCGCCATCCACGCCTGTCCATCGACGCCATCTTACTTCGTCTAGAACTGCCAGTAAGCAATCCGACTGAGTAAAGTAAGCGCTGGAAAGACAGTATGGAGGTGACTTACAAAGTTGCAGCTGAGAAGACAGCAGCAAGGAAAGACAACGATAAGATCAGGCATGACCAGCAACCTTGTCTCGTTAAACTGCGCGTTGGGGACCGAGTTCTTGTCCGGAACCTTAGCGAGAGAGGGGGAACTGGTAAGCTAAGGTCCTTCTGGGAGAATGATGTTGCCATCATTACCCAAGTCCGAGACCAGGATGGCCTCCTCTATGCAGTAAAACAAGAAAACGAGCCTACGAGTAAGACCCGCGTTTTGCACCGGAATTTACTTCTTCCGTGTGAGTTTCTTTCAGGTGAAGATCAAATTGTGATGACCAGGGATCCCCATAAAGCTCCAGACGGATCTAGGAATCGGGCTGACAAGTCACACAGGCGTTTAGCGAGATCCAAAGTGCCGAAGACGGCGGCACAAGCCAGCAGCTCAACCGTAATTAAAGAATCTGGTAACGGGAATGACAACGTCGAAGGTGTGATGGGTGAGTCAAACGCGTTTGTAGGTGTCTGCCCTAAACAGCTAAATAGACTTCATATAAGTTTTCCAATAGGGAGAAAAGCAACTAATCGAGAAGTCCCCGCAGATAAAGAAATCGAACCGACGGACCATGGGCAAGAGGAAAACGACACGACCACGCCAGACCACATAAGCTGCGATAGGGACATTTTTCCGGTGCAAGACCACCGCGTCGCCGCCGATCACAGAGCCACCGCAGGTTGAAAGACGACGTCTAAGCAGAATAAGGCGCCCACCTCTCCACCTCACCTACAACTCGGATTTTAACACACAAACCACATAAGCTGCGTGGATAAGCTGAGAACCGAAAGTTTGAAGGAATTCTGGCGTCCTAGGAACTGGTTCGCCAGATGATCGTACTTACGTCAATGTCAAAATTGTTTCTGGTCTACGTTCATACGTTACTTAGTTTAATTTAGTTTGGGGAAGAAATTACGAAGATGGTCGGTTCACTTCCCCTTGGGGCGAAGACGGCTAGTTTTCGTACCAACCGGACGAAGAAGACCGAGACATTTGCCCTCGGGGCGAAGAAGATGGTTAGCTCACGTGTCAACCGGACGAAGAAGACCGATTCACTTGCTCTCGGGGCGAAGAAGACGGCTAGTTTTCGTACCAAGCGGAAGGATTGGAAATATTACTAAATGCAATATCCTGTTTTTGACTTCAGAAGTCCCGAACGCTGTGTCCATTATGTCCTACGTTTGCTGGAATTCCTGTAAGCGAGGGGAGCGTTGCCGGACCGGACATTTCATAATGAAAGGATATGCAATAATGTATACGGGTTTGCATATAAATAGGTAGAGTAAGATGAGGAGAGGCAGAAAAAAAAAAAACGGTACGGCAGCACAAACCTCTGTCGGTCATATATCACACCGGCATCACTGTAGAATATAAAAGACGATAGAGACAGCCTTATAGTTTGATGTCAGCTCAACGTAGCACGCGTCCATAATACAAGACTACCGGGTGACAAATGCATTTGTGTAGCGTAGTTGGCGAGTTAAATTTTCTCGATCGCTTCCGTTGTCGTCGATCTCTCCGAGTAAGGGGTTGGCTGACCATGCAGCAAAGTACCAGGAACCAGTACTTCCTGCTCGAATTCTTCACCAACGTAGACTAAGGGTCGATTGTTAACCAATCTTTCTACCTCTAGCAGAACGACGTCTAATGCGGGAAACGTTTGGAATGCTCCGCCAATCGCTTAGGAGAGCGTGATCTTAATTGGACCAAAGAGAATTTTGAAGAATCCTCCCCGCCATGATGCACGCGCCAGGTTGAACTTCCAGATGATAATACGATGAGCCAGATGTTTGCGTAGATCGTGGTAAAGTCGAATATTGCATAGCCATTTCTTCACTGAATCGAAAGTTTATGCAGTGCCACTTTCCATCATCCGTTGTGTTCCGCGTCGCACTGTAAACTCCTTCAAAGCTCGCTTGAACGCATCCGCGCTGAGGCAGCTGCATAAGTTCAAGGGCACGGTACAAGTTGTACCGCACGTGAACAAGCAGATTTATGCCTTTCCCACAGTCGATTTTTCCTTGCTTTGTAGTTGAAAGGCCCAGCATAGTCAACACCGACTGGTGCAAACGGGTTATGCATTTGTCGCCCTGAACTCCGGTGGGCAGCGGTAGCTGGAGATGACAGGCTTTGCTCTGAACTTTTTGCACAAATTGCAACGATAACTGACGGATTTCGATTGCTGTCTTAATTGCGGAATCTAAAATATGGTGCGTACCTTGTTTATAATAACTGGTACTCCCCCATGAAAGGTGGAGTCATGGTAAGCGCCACGATCAACTCGGCAACCTTGTGGCTGCGAAGCATAATTATAATTATAATTATTATAATCATAAGTATGAGATAGTAGCCTGGAACTCGTCCATGTAGTCATACCAAATTATCCTCTCCCTTTCGCAGATCAAAATTTTCCCATAGTCCCAATTGACTGGAGCGAATCGTATCCAGAATTTCGCGGCACTCTCAATCTCTTCGGTGGTAAGTGGTCCAGACATTCTAACCTTGGTGCGGCAATTATGCGCGAACCTCTTAAGAAGGATGAAACTCGAAGCAATTTCCTGTAACGATGACTAGCAAGTAGAGAAAGAAGATACCACTTCCGCCACTAACCCTGCTTGCTCGGACGTAGCAGACCGGATATGCTTGGGTACAGTACACGAGGAGCTACGCCCGAAACTCTTTATACGAAGAGCTACGCCCGAAACTCTTGGCCCTCATTAGTTCAATGGGCTAACCTGGATGGCGAATCGTGAACAATGGCCAAAACAGCCGATTATCACCGTCTTCGCTTCTGCCAAGAGTTTCGGGCGTAGCTCTTCGTATAAAGAGTTTCGGGCGTAGCTCCTCGTGTACTGTACCCAAATCGCTTGGTTTTTCGTTTGCAGGTACATGATTTTATTCCACGTTGATCGCTTCGTGTAAAGCTGCGGCTCAATTCCTTAAGTAACCTGACGAGGACCCACGATGACTAACCAGCAAAGTACAGCAGTGCTGTCAGTCCATGCAAACCTGTTCTTGATGACGCATTCATGCAAAGTAAGTTTAAAATTAATACGTAAATAAATTCAGTAAACGATCAAATCAAGAAAATCGACGAACAATGCATCAATCCACAAACAACTACCAAATTGTAAACGAAATCTCCAATAGTACTGCCGTCAGAAATCTCATAAAGTATATGAGAGTCCCGCTACCAAAAGAACTCATACCGCCAGACTATAGACAAATCAGAAGAAGTACTCATACCTCTTACGTGTCTCGGTGGATCATAGTGACCCAGGCATTCCACGTGTCCAATAACAAGAACGACAAATGCTAAACTGTTATAAGGCGTCACTAGATCTTGAAAAATACTAATGCCCAAACTAGGGAAGTTACTTGCATAATCACAAAAGTTTACTACCTGCACCTCTTGACGCACGACGCCAAGAAGGAGTCCGGAGAAATAAAAATACTCAATGCCGACAGGCATGTCGTAACCCAAAATGAGGGGAAGCAATAATCAGAAGGCAAAGAAACATAAAAGGTACGCTTCCGCATACGTGCTGGCATCATGCACGCCGCACACGAGAAACTAGGTGCCACATGGCTCAGGAATTGCATGGCCCCGGAAATCGGTCACGTATTAGAGGCGATCGCCGACAACGGCGTATCTGATTCTCGCCAGTCACAAATTAGTGAGAATAACTAACACTCAACTGGGTATTATTGGCTCCGTCACGCGACAGATGGTGTACATCTCCGAAAATCTCCGTGGTCTCTACGGTCTCACACCGCCTTTAAGGACTTGCGAATCCTGGTCCGGTGCTTTCCGAGACCAAACATCGAGGATGCCTCGATCTAGAGTAGCAGCACCCAAACAGACAAAGACTGGTCAAGCACAAGCCATCATTTGTGCTCATGCCCGCTCCGCGCTGGGACGCAAAAAAGACCTAAAAAACTTTCAACTAGCCCGACGGCGGAAAATGTAGAAAACTTGAAAATTCGGCTGCTTACCACATTTTCCATTTTCCACAAGCGCGTTTAATACTAGTAATAGTGACACCGAAAAAGTACGGTGAGCAGCGTCGCACGGTTGAGCAGCAGCAGTTAACAAGGCAACGCTACGCGAGACCCACCACATGCCTAGTCCGCTCAATCTCGTAGCCTCAGTCCCAGCGTACACCCGAAACACAGTCCTCGATGCCTGGAATGGCTATCACAGCCTCTCATTAAACAAATAGGCCAAGGAAGCTACCTCATTTATCACCGAATGGGGTCGCTACCGGTACTGCAGGGCTCCGATGGGATTCCATGCCTTTGGGGACGCCTACACTAGGCAACATGTATCAACAACGACTGGTCACAAACAGGGATTGGCTTCACAGTCACTCAGAAACATGTCACATGCACTCACCGACATGTGGAGCCAATCATTGGAAACTCATATTTGCTGGCTCGAGGTTTCTCAACCCAGCAGAAAGTTGCTACGCACCAATCGAAGGCGAAGCACTCGTTGTAGTTTACGGGATTAAGTTCTGCCGTATGTTTGTCATGGGATGCCCAGAACTGATAGTGGGTCTTGACCACAAGCCACTTGTAAAGATCCCTGACGATCGGGAGCTTGAGACCATAGCCAACCCCGCGCCTTTTGCGCCTGAAAGAACGAACGCTAATGAACGACCTTAAAAATGTGCACCTGCCAGGATGGTCACTTGCCAGGATGGTCGTGCTTCCCGCCGCCAGCACGAAGCTCAAAAAGTGGACATCCTACCGTGCGATGACACCATCACTTCAACATCTGCAATCACATTCGCACCTGGTCACGATCTTCCCGTGATAATATGGGAGACCGTAAATAACGCAGCCTCATTCCACCATGAATACGCAACGTTTTGCCAACAAATTCAACACGGGTTTTCTCACAGACGAGACGATCTACCCCCGCATCTGCGCGTGTATTGGCCAATGCGGAATGAACTCTATGCTATCGGGAACGTCCCCTTCAAAGACTACAGGATGCTCATCCCATCGGAACTAAGGAAGATCATTTTGGAAGATCTTCACTCTGCCCATCAAGGGGTCCACAGCATGTTAGCCAATGCAAGGGAGAGGTTATTCTGCCCTGGCTTAGATGCGGCGAGTTGCCTCAAGCGAGACCAGTGCAAACGTTGCAACGAGAACGCACCCTCATAGCGATCTGAACCACCAATAACCACTCCGCGTCCTGAATTTCCCTATGAGCAGATTGTAATCGACCCATTTTAGCTTTGTTGGACACCAGTAAATCATTTACGCCGATAGGTATTCCGGGTGGATAGAGGTTAAACATGTCCCGTCAACTGCCTTTCACAACATCAAACCACTCATGCTGAGATGGTGTGCAGCCTATGGTACACCCTCAGAAATCTCCTCCGATGGAGGTCCTCTTTTTTAAAGGAGTATACAGAAATGTTGAAAGAATGGGACATACGAAAGTGGCAATCCTCCACTCATTATCCTCAGAGCAACGGTCGAGAAAGAGTCGCAGTCAAATCCATAACGCGACTGTTTTCAGGAAACCTGAACCCCGTCACCGGAAGAGTAGACACAGGGGCGGCAGCACGGGCCATCATGACCCACAGTAACGCCCCGACGGCAGATACAGTTTTGTCACCGGCAATAGCATTGTTCGGTCACCCCATTCGGAATCTCCTACCTCTCACGTTCGGGCTACCGCTTCTATCGGAATAGCAGCAAATAGCTGATGCTCGGGAGACCGCTTTAGCCAAGCGTCATAACATGTCAAACCCTGGATCTTCAACCCCTACGCGTCGGTGACTCCATTCAGATTCAAAACCAGACATGGAACCAACCTAGGTTGCAACAACCTATAAACTTTTGAGTACTCTTGCATCGCTGCAGGAACCGCCCAAAGAGGTTAATGCATTGACGATGGATGACATCGAAGCGTTCGTGAAAGAGCATTACGACCCAACACGTTTCGTGGTTCGAGAACGTTTTAAGTTCTGGTCCGATATGAAACGCAAACCAGGAGAAACTATTGCAGAGTTGGCAAGCCG
>QQSS02182750.1:0-14086 GCA_003687565.2 Craspedacusta sowerbii
ATGCATCAGAGCATGCTAGTGCATCATTGTTGCATTGTAAGTTACTGGGAGTTATGATGTTGCTGAACATAGGCAAGTATCCACAGCTAGTAAATTTGTAGAAAATGCAATGCACTTGTTGATTGTGATGCGGGCAAATGTGCAGGGTGACTGTTGGCACATTTTCTCAGGCAGGTCTCAGTGCACTGTTGCTAGCAACAGTTTTTAGTGACTTTTTGCATTCTGCGGGAACGATACCTAGCGAGACAGTAAAGTCGCTAAAATCGCTGCGACTAATGAGTATATGCGAAACAGTTGCAAGTGATTGCGCTAAGCGAGTCAGCACGAATATGGATTCTTACACGTCGAAAGGAAGGACAAGTCCTATGCCGGCGCTGAAAGGCGCGCCGAATACCTGGCCTGGCCCTATTCTCAAGTTTGAAAGACTGACAAAACCTAGAAATCAACGAGAACTGAAGGTCAATACACCCAAAAAATCCCGTCTACTCGCAAAGACGAGGAAAAGAAAAAAGAAGAGAGGAGAAAGGATATATCATCCATATCATACCATAAGGATATATATATATATCAATCAAGTGATCCGTATATAAACGTAGAAATGTGAGTAATAATCGCTAATGCGCGTTAACTCTCATATTCTTCCACGCCTCTTATCGTTCTACGCTGGGTCGCCTCACCATCGGTCTATTGGAGCGATTCGACGGTCTTGTCCGTCGCTTTCAGAAAGAATTGCTACACCTACCCCATGACATCGCCGACGCCTCCTTCTATTCTACTACAAAGGCCGGTGTTCTCGGCATTCCATCGATGCTGACGCTTGTTCCAGCCAGCCTCTACAAGTGCCTGGGTAATCTCGATCGCTTCAACGCCCGACCTACTTCAGCTTTGATGCCGCTGCAATGTGTTCATGTTTTACGTTCTAAGTGTTAATCAATTGTGTAGTTTTTGGACAGTCCGCCACTACGAATCCGGATAGGGCTTGGCGCGATTAATGGCACGCCATTACTGACGGTCGCGGCATCAGCGACTTCACCAATCTGCAACATGACAAAGCCCGGATGGGGGGCGCCTCGAAACAAAGCTTTGGTCTATGAAATTATCACCTGTGAATGTCCTGGTGGACTTGAACGCGCTGCTGAGTTTAAATTATGTAAATACCCGGTTTGCATTGACGCATTGAGACATTTTAGGAATAGGTAGGAAAGCTAAGGGCAGAGGCGCCCCTTTGCTTATGTTACACTGGGAAGGTAGGTGCAGAAACGGACGTAAGTCGGGTACCCAATCCGGGGCTCTATCGCAACGAGCTATAAAGAGTCCAGTCATACCATCGAACTACAAGAGCTCTGGGCTAGCAATCCAGAGTTTTTACCTTACCTTTTAACTGCTACGGAATATAAAAGAAACAAGACGATTGTGAATGAGTCCAGACCCAAAGGTGGGAATGAAGTAGTTATAAATTTAACCAGGGCATTTACCGTGACGTATGCTGCAAACGCTAATAGGCTATGCCCCATTCTGCAAAGCGGGCACATTGAATCTGCTCCTTCTTTCTAAAACAAATGTGCTGAGTGGTCACCAGATCAAGGCGACAGATGTGACCTTCAAGTGTGATTGTGAGTGTGGAAGAACCTCAAGAGCTGTGGGAACTCACCGCAGAGCGTGTAAAGGTGAGAAGTTTAATCCGGAACTTAGCCACCTCCGGCTTTTCAACAAATACCATTTCTCCTCTTTTCTTCAGTTCTTTTGCTATTTTATCGCGAGCAAGATTATGCCTTCGGCTAACGGCATCTTTGGTCTTTGAGCAGCTTGATAGCACATGCATGTCAGACTCTTCAACGCGACAACCATGCCGACATAGGCGGTTTGTCGCATCGTGCAACCCTCGTGAAGTTCGTACATTGGTTGCAAGTGTGCTTGAGAGAATCTTAACTGCTCGAACGAGTTGCCCACTCTCAAACCTTCCGTCCCACAGCCATCGTCGGGACACTACACTCTGCATCATAGTGACGCGTGCTCTGCCATTGTACTCACTATTCAGGCGTGCAGTGCGCCTTTCGAGGAAAACTTTTTTAGCTTGGTCTGGCGTTAAACCTCCCACACCCATTCGTCGCTGGAATGCGTGGAGTCGCTCTTCAATAATACTAGCCATCGCTGTCGCTACTGGGTCGCTCGAATCCAGTACCTTCGTGTTCGACTTGACTCTGCAACGCATCACAGTTTCAACCAGGCATGTTAGGCCAGCACCGTCAGGATGGTGGATCCATTCAGAGGACGTATCCTCGGGAAGATGGAGGACCCTCTTAAATACTTCTCTCATCTTCCTATCGTACAGCTTCAACTTTGTTTTCCCTGCATCCGCGAGCCGCAGTTGTTGCATCATGCGAGGAATGAGTATCTCTCGCAGAGCGGCTAACTTCTGATACCGTTTCAGGGGAGCAGACAAGAGCCTGTGGACTTGCTCGTCCCAATCCTTCTCACTGATGACTATCTCACCAATCGGGTTCATTTTGACACCTAGGTAAGACGCTAGGCGTTTGAAGCCGATGCTCGGTATGGCAACCCCCTGCCAGAAGCGATGGGGTTCCGTCACTACTTTCATGTTCTGCTTCCCTTTGACCGGGAGTACACGCAGGCTTTGCGATTTCGCGGGGTTTACATTCAGACATTTTTCACTAAAGAATGCATTGCATTCTTGCAAAAGACTGGACATTTCGAAGTCCGTAGGAGCAATCAGTACTAGATCATCAGCGAAAGCCAAGGTGCTTACTTGACCATTCCCCACCTTTACGCCATACTGCTTGGCCTCCAGCCGACAAACTAGTTCATCTAATACTAAGTTAAAGAGCAAGGGGCTGAGCGGGCGCCCTTGCTTTACACCGTTCCGGATTGTAATCGGTCTTGGTTAGGCTCCCCCAACCGTGATGGTTGTGGAAGCACCTTCATACATATTGCTGATCAGTCGCCGAACACTATCTGGGATACCTTGTCGACGTAGTGCCTTTTCGATACTTGTATGCAAGATGGTATCAAATGCTTTCGCCAAGTCTAATAAGACGACATTAAGCTCCTGCTTGCACTTTTTTGCTATTTCTAACGACTTGTTGCAGGATTTTAACATTTACATAACAACCATCCACAGGGCAGAAGGCTTTCTGTCGCTCATTGAGCTTGACGGCTTTTCTCAGTCGTATGTCCCAGCATTTGGCATACGCGCGTGTGAGGGTGTTCCCTATCGTTAACGGTCTCCAATTGGCAGCATTGCTGCGATCACCATCTTTTTCGATCAGAATCGTTCGGTTCACTTTCTCAACACTCGGGATACCAAATGCCCACCATGCATTGTATATTGCCGCAATCAACGACGCAGGCAACGCTTTAATTACTTTCACCGGGAGACTAGCATCTCGGCCAGGAGCACTACCTGGGTCCATGTCCGCTATGGTTAAGGCGATTTCAGCAGCGTCAGAGGGTGGAAAATTGGCTGATTCGCTCAGTAGACCTTGAACATGGGGTCCCGTGTCTTGTCCGCCAGGCTCTTCGAGACGTGAGACGTGCATTTCCTCGACGTCTGCAATGGCCGGATATACATCGTTCACTGATTCATCAAATTTAAGTTTTCCATCCAAGATTCTTTTCAAGGTATCGGATTTATTGCGCTCATAGAGCCGCTGCACCAGCTTGAATTGCTGTGCTTTCTTTGTCACTCTCTTTCGCTTGTTTGTAGCTTTCCGTCGATTCCTTCGAAATCTCCGGAATCTTGGTCGGCCACAAGCAGCGTTGGAGAAGAGGATGCTTTTGGTGTTACGCCAGTCGTCTATACCATTCGATAAATTCTCGATATAATCGCGTATTAACGTCGTGTTGCTGTCGTTGAAATTTTCATTCTGAGCTAACCACTCAGCGACTGCGTTCTTTGCCACGTGCTCGAATGGATCTGGGCTTGCTACTTCAGGTGGTTGGTCAGACCACTGCTTATTCGTCTTATTCCGGGCCTGCTCCTGCTCCACTTCAAGAGAGGCTAAGACTTCCCGATAGTTCGCTTTCTTCCTTATTGTAGCGATTTGCTCAACAGTTCGGCACGGGTGCATTTCATGCAGGCGCTGGTTGATCTTGGTGGTTAGCCCTTGCGCACGAAGCACTAACTCACATGTCGCGAGGCTTTCTAACTCATGAGCTTCCCACTTAAAGACTCTCTTCGTAGGTAACGTTTCATTATATGCTTCTTTATGGTCTCAAGCGACATGTACGAGCAGGCCGTCATTGCTTGCAAACGTACGAACACAGTGCATACATTGCACAGTCTGGACTTTTCAAGCTCCTTTGCGCTTATGGCTGAGTTCTGGGTGTGATAACTCACCGTTGCATGCACGTCGGTGCGTACCAACAGCTCGGACGCACTAAGGGGCTGAGCGGACACCCTTGTTTCACACCATTCCGGATATTAATCGCTCTTGTTTGGGCACCACCAACCGTAATGGTTTTGGAAGCGCCTTCGTACATATTACTGATTACTCGTCGAACACTTTCTGGGACACCTTGTCGACCTAGCGCTTTCTCGATACTTTCGTGTGACATAATTTCGAATGCTTTTGCCAAGAAGACCAAGTCCAACAAGACAACATTGAGCTCCTGTTGCCGTTTTTAGCTGTTTCTAACAAGCTCTTGCAGGATCTTGACGTTAACGTAACAGCCACCGACAGGGCAGAGCCCTTTTTGCCGCTCATTGAGCTTGACAACTTTCCTCAATGCGCGGGTGAGAGTGTTTCTTATCGTTGGCGGTCTCCAATTGGCAGCATTGCTGCGATCGCCATCTTTTTCAAGATCGTTCGATTCACTTTCTCAGCACTTGTAATACCAAACGCTCACCATGAATTATATATTGCCGCAAACAACGACGCAGGCAACGCTTTTATGATTTTTACCGGAAGAGCATCTGGGCCAGGAGCGCTACCCGGGTCCATGGTCCATGTCTGTCGGATATGTATCGTTAACAGATTCTTCAAATTTGAGCTTTCCATCCAGGATTCTCTTCAGATGTCAGACTTATTGCGCTCATATGTTTTCTTCGTCATTTTTCACTTGTTCGTAGTCTTTCGTCGATTCCTACGAAATCTTTGGAATCTGCGTCGGCCGCGAACAGAGTTGGAGAGGAGAAGGCTTTTGGTGTTACCCCATTCGTCTATGCCATTTGACAAACTTTCAATATAAGCGCGTATTAGCATCGTGCTGCTGTCGTATTGTAGCAATCTGTTCAACAATTCGGCGCGAGTGCATTGCATTTCATGCAGGCGTTGATTTATCTTTGTGGTTAGCCCTTGTGCTCGAAGCATTAACTCACATAACGCGAGGCTTTCTACCTCATTGACTTCCCATTTAAAAACTCGTTTCGTTGTAAGCTTCTTTATGATCTCGAGCGACATGTACGAGCAGGCCGGCATTGCTTTCAGACGTACGGACAAAGTTCATTGCGGTCACATTGCACAGTTAGGACTTTTCGAGCTCCTATGCGCTTATGGCTGAGTTCTGGGTGTGATAACTCGCCGTTACATGCGCGTCTGTGCGTACCAACAGCTCGTGATTTGGACGCACTATACCCACACAATTTACTGCAGGTAAACGTTGTACCGGCTTCCAATATCTGATGTTGCATTCGAAGATGCTTAAGCAGGAACGACCGAGTCGATTCCACGCACGTGCAACCACTCACAAGGCAGCGCCAGTCAGCGTTAGCTGCATAGATCACTGACAAAACTTAGACTTGGATAACTTTTGCTTCATTCTTGTCTATAGGACAAGACACATTCACATGGTTTCTAGACTTTATATGCTTACAGAGGAGGTGTCGCTAGATAGTAGATAGGGACAGTGGGAATCTCGTTAATCCATTCATGCGCGTCACTAATTAGATGACGAGGCATTTGGCTATAACTGTTATTTATATCAGGAGCGTGTTAAAAACTCGAATAACTCATAGCGTGTAAAAAGGTAATAAAAAAATGAAGTTATCAATGTAAAATTTAAATTATACACATTTGCTCTTTTAGACGCGGGGAGCATGACCCGCAGAAAAGCTAGAATTGTGAGGTCATTTAAAAACAGTTTTTAAAAAGTCCTTTTTCCAGATCGCTGGCAGAACTGCCATATGCGATAGCCTCCTTCAAGTGTAATAACTGACAGCACTTCTAGTTGGTTAAAAGAGATATTTAAAACCGCGCCAGTTAAGTATAACGGCCTCGCATTGAACGTTCGTGCATCCGGTGGCCGCTTGAACCCATTTCTTCACCTCGGGGGTGTTGTATTTGGCGACTTTGCGCTGGTAGACGGTGTTCAGAGACAGATGGTCCGCAGATATCTGTACGTCGAGGACCATCTGACTTGGTGATATTCGGTCCACCTGGTCGGGACCGAATATCACCAAGTCGGGTCGTACGTTACCGGCTGTCGTAGGAATGCTTGTTTCAACCAGTACCGACAACCCGGCTTTTCTTGCATAGTCAGCTACTTTAGAGGCCACGTTATTGTGCCTTACAATCCGTGGCCGCTGCGCATCCGGACAGGTCTGGAGCCGGTGGCCGAGGCTGTCGTGATGTCCGCAGTGGTCGCAAAGGCTCGACTTTCCTTTGCGACCACGACATGCTCTTGCCTTAGTATAGAGCGCGTTGAGCCTGACTTGACAACACCGTATAAAAGACTCGCCCCTAGCAACGGGATCTGCCGAGTTGACCCATCGGTTGAGCTGCGGTACCGTGCACTGTGAGCTTAGCCCCGCACCGTTGAGGGATTGGTGGAGGTCAGACTCGTGGAGTGTAGCCGCCGCCGCTTTGCTGCCAAAGTCCTGTCCTTGTATTAGTGGAGTGCGCAGGCGATGTAGCTCCTCTGCCACCGTAGGGAGATTAAGGATGGCGAGTAGTACTGGATCGTCGCGAGCAGTCGCGCTACTTACAATTTTTAGGTACCGATCCCTTTTCGTAAGCAATTCCTAGACCGATCGTGTGGTGCGAAACCGTGTCGAACGCTTTTGCTACGTCTATAAAAGCAAGGTTAATAGGAATAAAACGCCTTTTACTATGGTTCAACAGGTGGCGGAGGATAAAAACGTTCTCTAGTAGGCCGTCACCTTTCCTAAAAGCTTTCTGGCGGGGAGAGATGGCAATGAGACGGTCAAGACGAATGGCGATGAGACGATGGCAGAGTCGAACGATGATTGAAGCCATAGTGATTGGTCGGTACTCCTGGGGAAGAATGACCGTGGATGATTTAGGAATGAATATGGTGCTGGCCAAGTAGAGAGTGGATGGAAATGTGCAGGTTAAAAGCCAGAGGTTAAAATGCGTAGCAAGAGCGAGACACGGAATCTTACTTACCATTTGCTTAGTGACACGATCTGGCCCGGGCGCTGTGCTGTCTATTTTCTTTAGCGCCTCGCGCAGCTCCTCCTCGATCAGTTTAGTTCTGCTACTTCCTTGTAATACACTTCTTTGGTTTTTTTTCTGTGATTCTATTCATAGGACCTCTTAACTTTTAACCATGTTTTTATAGCAACGCTATGATCCATTTCTAAGCGCAGGGAGTTGTCATATAGTTTCTACCCTTTTACGCTTTCATCTACCATATTCCATGTTGTTGTTGCTCGTAGAAAGGTTTTTAGTTATGGACCTTAATCGACACGGTCAAGAGAGCCGCCAGGAGAGTTTGTCAAGTGTTGATTCTTTATTTCTTATAGTTACCTATTTGTGCATACATTTTTTACTTTAGTGGAGCGATTCACCCCGGCGCGTACGATTTCAGATCGTTTCAGGGGGTTTCGCTGCATCAGAGTTGCATGAGCAGTTTGTGAAGGAGCGTCGTGCATATTGGTATTTTCCACACGCCCATGATAGAGTCGATAGAGCGATCGGGGAAAAGGGTTTGAAGGAACTGCTTGATGAACTTGCCGTCATACGAGGACGTTGCAGAGGTGGCCATACGAATCTCTTCATCAGACCTGTTTCGCCTCTTCTTGTCAGTGACGACAGATGCATTGTAGGCTACAGCGTGAGATTTCTTCATATGAAGGCGAAGACCGATATATGAGTCTTTGGAAAAAACGCAGTGGTCACAGTGGACGAGCATTGGGGGCGTTGGTGGGGGCGCATTTAGGAAAGTGTGAGCTGACTGCATAGATAGAGGAGTATGATGATGAGCATTTGCCGCATGAGTATGTGGGGGTAATGGATGAATGGTGGGTAGAGAGGTGGTGTTTCCAAGAGGAGTGCTCGGAGAAGGGGACGGAACAACATGAATTAAATGAAAGTTTACCACTATAAGAATATATAAATTGGGTTGCATCTGGCTTCTTGGGGTGTCCAGTATCGTGGTCGCTATGCGGTCCAGGCCTGTCGGACCTTACAAGCCCAGATCCAACGTCCGCAACGGGGGTACATGCAGGTCTATTCTTTGTTTTTGTAGACACTTGTGATTTGACTCAGTAGTGGGGGTGAGCTTGCTAGCGCCGGGTGAGCTGGGTTTTTTTTCTCCTCGCCATAAGGCAATTTTCGAAGGAATACACTACGGCTACAACGAGTATTAAAAACTTGGACTAGAACCTCCTCTAGGACAGACTGGAAAGGGCACAGAGGAAGAAGAAGAGAGCGAAGTGGCAGCTGGTGCAAGAAAGAGGAAAAAAAGCAAAAAAAAATCGATGGTAAGTAAGATGAAAAGTGCCAAGGGTCACGCACTGAATAAGTATGGTTACAATAGCTAGAAAGAATTACATGCGAAGTAGCATGATAAACACGAAAATCACATAAAATGAGGAGACATGCAGGTGGTGCCTCTCCGTCAGTTCCTGAAGGGAAAAATAAAGTGTCAAAAATGATTCATCAAACATTAATCCAGATGGACATCAGGGCCTGGGTAGAGCTTTGAAATGGCGGCTGTAACTCGCCATGTTAAATATACGTCCTAGAACACGTGGATATTTAAGAGGAGCGAAAGCACCGCCCGTCGTCCTATCCACGTTCTGATAGAACAGGCCGGTGCTGGTCCGCGGCTGCTTATTCGTCAAGTAAGCAATATACACGTTAATATACATCACTCACCTGCTTAGTTCGCAGCTAACCATCATTACTGACGGTATTCCCCCTATCCGCTACCTGGGGAGCTCTCGAAACACGACTTACCTGGCTGCCAGCCGTAAGAGAGAATTTGGCCATTCGGCTATTCGGAAAAATCAAAGAAGTGTATTGCAAGGAAGTAACAGAACTAAACCGATTATATACAAACACCTTAACCTTGCACATTCAGAGTTGGACACATTTTTCGAATGAACAACGTCTCATTAATGAGGCAGTCAAATTTGGTTCGGGACATTTTCAACACTCGGAAGCATTTCCCTATGGGTAGGGTATTCAGCGATTACTTGTGAGCCTGCACGTAGTGACGAGATATCGAGCTCTCATCTAACCTCTGGCCTGCAATTCATTGGTGAAGGTGCTGGGATGCCATTCAGACATAATCAGCGTCGCACTTATCACAATTAAAATGGTACACCTCTCATTGTTGGGTTACAAGGTCAGACTTTCTTTGAAGGCTAAGGTGTTTGTATAGAATTGGTTTAGTTCGTTTGCTTCCTTATAATTCACACATGTATGTGTATGCCCTTAATAAATACCCTTTCTCTTGTTCTTTGTCTTCATATACAGGATTCCAGAAATCGTTTCGTTCGTTCTCCAACTTTGGTTTAGATCTTTCGAGCCGATAAGTTCTGCAGGTAGAAGCGTTTTGTTTTACTACTTCTCGATTGAAGATAGTCGTTCCCCCGGGACGCACCGTATGATAGTCTTTTCATTGACACAAGAATGTTTCTCATGCTAGCTGATTCCGCCGCCGCAATCGTTTGTCGGCTGTGTATTACTTTTTGTTGCTGTATTTTAGACATCTCCACTTTGCCACGTCTTACCACTGGCCCTCTACATCCGACAACTATAGGGACTGCAACGCTTGTTTCATTGTCTTTCGAAGCCATTACCGCACACTGTTAACGTTTTGTAATGTTCTTTGTTTTCATCTATTCTTCGATCAAAGTAATCTACTGGTTGGTCGTATGGTACTGTCAACTCAATGAACCTTCTTTCTCCGTCCTTTGCCATGGTAATTTCCGGGCGGTATCGTCTAGACCCTGCCATGCAATATTTTTCTATTGGTGTCCTCGTTCCTGGTGGCCACTTTGACTATATTGCAATGCTATCGCGCACTGAGGGCGTTGTTTAACTGCATCGCGCGTGAGGTTGATCCTGTTTTAGGAGTGCTATGTGACAATCGCTTCTTAGAAGGGGGATGGTAATATTAAAAGATGCGATACCTACCCGGCCAGCTTTTGGTTTGAAGCGGAAACCAGCTATGGGAGTGTCATGAGGCGGGTGTAGCCATTGCGAAGCGAACTGCTGACCAGTTTGTCGAGGCGTTCAAGTTTGCGTTGTCATGTGCGTTGATGAGCGTGGGTATTAATTGAGTACGTAGAATTGGTTCACGTGTTTCGCCGTTGGCCAGTCTCCTGTAGCCCTAGCTGTAGCCCAGTCACTATGAAGTTCATTAGAAGCAGTGGTACCCCTACACGTACTAGTGCGTGTTTGATGGTTTTGTATGACACCGTGTTAAAAGCTATGGCCACGTCCACGAAGCAGAGGCTTAGTGAAACGTGCCTATTCTTGCTGTTTGTCGGAAATATGAAGGTGTCTAGTAGGTCGTCACCTCCCTCCCCCCCCCCCCTAGAAAAGATCTGTCTTTTTGTCTTAGAGAAATCGGAATGTGTCGATGCAGGCGTTTGAGCTGCGTGTGAAAGGCGTGTCGCGATGGATGGCCTAGAGATGGGGTGAAAGTCTTGAGGTAGTATGACGCCAGATTACGTTCATATAAGTATGGTGCGTGCATCTTAAAGTGGTGACGGTATGGCGCCGGTGAGAGGCCATAATTAAAAACGCGCCGATGGTGGCGTTTCATGCCTTTTGTTTGCTGAGCAAGTTCGGTCCACGGGCGGTGTTGTCCATGGCCCATAATTGCTTCCCGTACCTCCGCCTCCGTGAATAGCAGGAGGTTTTAGTGATAGCGCCAGTACATCAAGCAGCGTCTAGGTACCCTTGCGTGTCGGAAGCCGGAGCGCAAGAAGTTTACAAACTAAATCCGGTCAGATGATTCAGTTGTTTCTGAGTCAGATTCAGAGCAGAGATATTTGCGGTACCCTTTCCTGAGAGCAAGAGGTCGATTGGACCGCGGTATCAACCATTCGTCAGTGTGTCCGGTTTTGACCATTCTATTGCAAGAACAAGAAAAACAAGGCCAAAAATTTCATTTGTCCAACTCCAAATGTTTAAATGGGAAGGACGGCTCTTCGTAGCGTGAGCTAATCGGTAGTAAAGAGCCCCATGATACCTTATATGAAGCATGTTTAGTCGTCGATAAGCTAAGTAGTGAAGATATAAATGTAACACTTCAAATGCTTTTGTACATATGTGCTTAGTGTGGGTCGAGTAGGACCCTAGGTTTTCCTTGTAATTTATAGTTACTACATTGTCCTTATGCCACTGAAACAAAAGATTGAGGTAAGCGCGTCCAGCATGTCGCAGCGTGTTATTTTCCTGACGTTATTTCTCCCTTACGCTCATTTTTTTTTTTTTTTTTTTTTTTTTTTTTTTTTTTTCGTCGTAAGTAGCATTTTTAATATTTATTGCATCGATCGTTACTGCTTACAAAAGAAAGCTCCTGTCAGCGGATATATATTTGTGGGTGTCTCTTTTTTTTTTTTTTCGCCTGTTCTTTTTGCTATGTAAGTGCGATTTTAGAACTTGCTTGGCTTAGTGTCGATCTGTTGAGCGAAGTCTCGGAAGTTTGTGCCGTGGTCTCGTGAATTAGTTAGGGCCGAACGTTAAATGCATTGCATCAGTTTGGGTGCCCATCCAGTTGCTTCTAGCTTAATGACACTCAGAAACACCCCGTGCGCCTTCTCCTTTTGTTGGGTTGATATTTACCAAGTGGTATTATCTTAACCGTGTTAAGTTAGGCGGAGTCTCTCGGTTGTGCAGTGGAACTTGAGAGCAGATTTTCAGGGTTCATCTGGGACGAGCATCTTGCATTAGGTCGTTAAGTGGGAAAGCTTGAACGGCTTACCTTTTATTAGTCGTGCTATGCTGTTGGATTTTGATTATCGCTTTCTATTTTGAAGACCTTTGATGAACTTTTGCAACTGCGCATCTCTTGTATTTTCTGAAGGCTCGTGTCCTAGAGCGTATTTATGTCATAAGCTCTCCGATTTTGTTCCAGTGCATCGACGTTTCCTATTTGAGGGTTTCGTATGTTTCTTGGTATGATTTATGAAATTTAATTTGTTCGGTATTAGACCACTCCATGCATTTCGACGTTCTCTGGAATTAAAACTTTGACCTTTGATTAAATTTCTTGAATGCGTTGCTCCGTTTTATATGCAAGTACACCGTTGCTTTGTTCTTGAACAATGATTTAACGCCATTCGTTAGTTGCTGTAGCTTTAGCTTAGCTTTTTGAGTTAATGCTTATCGAGCCTGCGTGGTTGATGTTTATTTAGGCTTTCGTTGCTTATGTTTATTAAGGCTTACGTGTTGATGTTTGGTAAGGCTTGCGTAGGTTAATGTTTATTAAAGCTTGGGTGGCTTATGTAGCTGTGGCTTTATTTGGCTGTCGCTTTATTTGGCAAGTAATTTCAAGTTAATTGCAGTGAAAGAAAATCTTATCTTTGGAAAAGCATGCGTGTTGTCTTTTTTTTAATCCTCAGTAAGTTGGGTTTGGTAACACTTTGGTGGCAGGTAATATCGTCCTGGCTTTTATCTTGTTCGACATTCGTTGTTGTTTGGTTTGCTTCGGAATAATTTTCCATATAAGCTGTGACTATTTTATGTACATCAGATGCAATCTCGTTATAGTTGTAAAGTTGCCTCATTAATTTATATCTTTTTAAACTGCGTGTAGCAAATAGATTTGTAACATGTCACAACATCAATGTTTTTAATAGTTTTTCCACTGCTCCATTCTGCATTTTTTACCTGGGCCGGTGTTTGTTTATGTCTACCGCAAGTCGCTGAAATTGTAAGTTTACGTTTTCCTGCTAAGTATGAACTGACGGCCAAGTAAGACAGTTTTTATTATTGGGGGTCTATGAATGTTGTTAATGCAGAGCGACCTTTTCCTTTGAGCATATTTGGAACCTCTTTGTAATTTTATAGCAACCTAACTTAAGCATAAGGGTATATAATAAAATGCAAATGCCGTGCAAAATGCTTGTAAATTATCAAGCCTGTTTTTTTTTAATTATTAATTTAATTATTTTTTTATAATTCTGCAGTTTTCACAAGAAAGTATAGAGTTATCTGGACCGTGAAAAAAATATATATATAGTCAGGCTATGAACAAACAGAAAACATATAAGACACAACTTCAATAAAATGCAAGAACAAATGAAATTTACAGAACTATAAAACAAAAAGAGCTACTTAAAGAGCTTCTAAAATTAGCCACAAAGGATTCATTTATTTTATTCAATGGTCAGTACTACTCCCAGTTAGATGGGGTTGCTATGGGCTCTCCGTTGGGTCCCACACTGGCAAATATATTTCTCTGCCATCATGAAAAGTTACGTTTGCAAGAATGCCCTGTACATTATAAGCCCCTCTACTTTCTTAGATATGTGGATGATATTTTTGCATTGTTCAAACATGAAGAGAATATAAGCAACTTTCATAATTATCTCAATAGTCGTCATCCGTGTATGAACTTTAGTGTGGAAAGAGAGTCAACAGACAGTTTACCATTCCTGGACATCAACGTTATTAGGCAAGATAAAGGCTTTATTACATCTGTTTATCGTAAGTCTACATTCAGTGGGGTGTATACTAACTATCAAATTTCATCCCAGAGATTTATAAACGCAATCTTATTCTGACATTACTTCATAGATCTTATAGCATTTGTTCTAGTTGGGAGTCCCTCCATGATGAAGTTACTAAAATAAAATCCTATCTTCGCTGCAACTCGTTTCCAGCCACGGTCGTTGACGATATGATAAGAACGTTTTTTGATA